>JACEEZ010025179.1:95000-147500 GCA_016584305.1 Chionoecetes opilio
TGATGCATTCCTGTTCTTTCGAATTCGACTTCAAGTGGGCGGAGGGACAACAGGTGGCAGCATGAGCCTAAACTGAGGGTAGACACTCACAGAAAACGGACCTTACCAATATAATCACAGGTGTCACTATTAAAATCCAGCCTGCGCCACAATGGGCGGGAAGGACAACCATCACGCCTCCAGAAGTGCAAGGCCAACCACCTGAGCCCCCAAGGATAAACATATTAGCAAAACCCAAATAAAAAAAAGAGGGGGATTACATGAAATGGAACAACAAGAAAAGCAAACCCCAAAACACGCATAAAAATTTATATAATTTGATAATTTTTTATTTTCCCTATATTATATAAAAATAAAATTAGAAAAAAAAATATATATATAAAATATATAATATATATATATATATATATATAATATATATATATATATATATAAAATATATATATTTTATAATTTTTTTTTTTTTTTTTTTTTTTTTTTTACATTTTGTGCCTTAAGCGCCTGTAGGCAGGGGTGCCCCGGGTGGTGGAGGCTCTGGGGTTCACTTGGGCGGAGGGTTGGCCCCGCCGGGGTGGCGCGGGCAGGTTTTTTTTATAGGAGCCTGTGTTTTGGGGTCATGCCGCCACCTGGTCCCCGGGCGCACTCGAAACAAAGGTAAGCTGATGGGCAGGGATGTGGGTGTTATTAGGCCCTCGAGGGGCAGAAAGGTTTTTGGGTTTCATCGGGGACAAACCCGGGTCACTGAGAACCCATCGGGGACCTCCCCACCCCGCTATTCGCCTCCCCATAATAATGAACCTAAATTTTTTTAAAAAAATATATAGATTTTAAAATTTATATTTTTAAATAATAATATTATATAAAATATATCATTTATTATATTTTATAAATTAATAATTTATATTATTTTAATTCTATATATATTTTATTTTACATATAATAAATAATATTATAATATAATATTAATATATAATATATTTACATATATATATATTATATATTTAAATATATATATATATTATATATATATATATATATATTATAAAATATATTTTTTTTTTTTTATTTATAAAAATTTTTAAATTATATATTATTTTTAAAATAGTATTTTATATATATTATTATTATATTATTTAATTATATTATATAAAATTTACATCACAAAGGACTGGCAAAGGGCCAACAAAAAGTGGTAAAAAACCCCTTTTAGTTGCCAGTCCCTATAAAGAAGCAGAAGATAATACAAAAGGGGGTTGAACAATTTTTTTGGCATGGTGTCTTTTACCTTCTTTTAAAAAATTTTTAAGTCGTTGGGAAGGGGGAAAAAATAGAAAAAAAAAAGAGATTTCCCAGAGTTTACCAGTGAAGGGTTGAAAGAATAAATATATGATTAATCTTACATTAGGAAGGGGACAAAGGGATGAGAATAAGTGAAAGCTTGTGCGGCGAGGCCCGGGGGGGAAAGGGGAGAAGCAGTTAGCAGTTCAGAAAAAGGAGTGAGCATGAAAATATCGATAGAAGATAGCAAGGAAGAAAAAATTGCGGCGGTGATTAGGATTGAAACAGTAGTCGAAGGGGAGTTGTGAACGAAAAGTTTTTGACAAAACCCTGTTTAGGGGCTGTAAGGGGATCCCCCCCAAAATTGTGAACATACTCCATAATGGGCGGAAAGGGCCCTGAAAGGGCAAGCAATGTGAGGGAGAAAAAAAAAGGACCCAGACGCCACAGGACACCAAACTTTTAGAAGCTTTTTTAACAAGAGATGAATGGTGTTTCCCATTTTCCGATTTTAGTAAGGATGGCCCAAAAAAATACCCATTGTAAAAAGAAATAAATAGTTGGGGTCATGAAGAGGGGGGGTAGTTATTGGTAGGTTTTGTCGATAGAAGAAGAAATGTTTTTTTTTTGGGAAATTTAAAACAACTTTTTTTTTTTTCTCTCCCTCTCTTCTCTCTCTCTCTCTGCTCTCTCTCTCTCTCTCTCTCTTCTCCTCTCCTCTCTTTTCCTCTTTTATATATATATATATATATATATATATATATATATGCAATATATATTATAGTATATATATTTTAATAATATTAATATATAAAAAAATTTATATATAAATTATATAATATATAATATTATATATATTAATATATAAAATTATATTATATAAAATTATTATATATATAATATTTATATTATTATTATATATGAGGTGACTCGTACTTAACGAAACAGAGGGAATTTTCCCATCACCACTTTTTAAACCCGCCCAAGATTCAACCGGGGTGCATTTTAACTTTACTAGCATATTTTTTCAATATCACTTAGGGGGGGTGGAGCAGAGGGTGCTCTCCTCTTTTTTTGTTTAGTGATACAGCCGGGCCTGCAGTAGCCAGGCTGAACGGTAGTATACGTTGGTTTGGGGCGGGAGGGGAAGAAGGAGGGAGGGCCCCTATCTCTCTGGGGGTAAAAGGGAGGCTTCTATCGCTTCAGGGGCTTGTGAAAAAAACTTTTTGCGCTGAGGCCACAGGAACAGGGCGACCCTCCCCAGGATACTTGAAGTGTGCTGTACTTTAACACTCTTTTAAAGTGTAATAAGTTTTTTTTTGTTTTCTTTGTTTTTTGTAATAAATGAGTGCAATTTAGCCCACTATGCATTCCTGCACTTGGTCACGAGGGGGTTCCCCGACCAACGTCTATCGGCACGGTCTTTACCCCCCGCCCCACCACCAGTCCTTTTCCCCATCTGGGGGGGGGCCGGGGTGAAAACCCCCGGGATAATGCACTCACACCTTATACCAGGGGGGGTTGTCGAGGGGGGGGCCATTGCAGCGGGAAATTAAAAAATTGGGTCAGGGGAAAAAAAAGGGAAAGGCAGTGGCATCCTGAGGAAGCGAAGAACACAGGCAGTAGAGCGGGAAAAGTCTGCTTGGATTTCACTGCGCCACCGTGTGTCGCCTCAGATGCCGACGCGAAAAAAAACCTGCCGAGATGAGGCTCGCTAGAAGTCTAAAGTATTTTCCGGGCTTTTTGACGAGGAAAAGGTGACGCGGGGTTTTAGGTTTTTGCAAAGAAGGTCGAGAGTTTGGTGGCCTCAAAAAAGGGTTTGGGACGGGTATTTAATGGTGCGGGAAAAAAACCCTGGAGGCGTATGATGCCATGAAGTGGATGCCCTGGAGGAGTATGAGAATTTAAGACATCCCCTTAAGGGTAAATCGGCCAGAAAATACAGGCGAGTTCAGCGGTGCTCGGAAAAGGCCGGCAACACCTCGTGGCCTGTGCTAGGTATCTGGAAGAGACTTTTGGGCAATGGCTAAGAGTGAGGATGGGACCCTTCAAAGCCCTCAAGGGTTAATCCTCAGGGCCCCACTTTACCAACAAACATAGCTGAAAAGGGAAAATACTGGTGCCAAGATTGGGGAGAAACTTTTTAAGTATGTGAAGGAGGGGGCAAACGGGGGCCGATAACAGGTCTTACTCTTGAGGGTCGGGGGCCCAAGGTGGGTAGACACCCCGTATTCTGGGGAGGGGACTGCTAGAGGAGACCCTTTGTAAATAAGACCGCCTGTCACCCAAAAGGAAGGTAAGGATGGAGAAAAAGCTTATAGCCTAAGAGTATTATAAAGCCCAAGATAACCTGCTTCTATTGAAAAACAGACAAGTCACTCAAGATGAACGTGCTAAGGGGAAAGGGAAAACTCAGTCGGCCAAGCCAGTGGCCATGATTTTGGGCCCCAGCTATGTGGGGGACGGGAGGGGGCTGGGGAGGATTTGGTGGTGCTGGGCTTCAGGTCATGGAGAGTACCGGAAGGCATCCCGGGGGGCCGTGACGTTTTCACGATAAGTCGCTCCGGGTTAGCTCTCTGGGAAAGTCGCCCCGGATGGTGAAACCCCTTCACGTGTCAAGGCACGGTTTTTAAAGGTTCCTGTTATCCGTCCGGGTTTTTCGAGCACGGGCACAACAGTAGTGTGCGGGAATGGCCGGAAGAGACTTTAGCACAGGGTTTTACGTGCTCGCGGGGGTGAACTGACGGAGACTATGATTGGGGCCCTGTGGAGCGGTTTGTCCTATTGTACAGCGCAGCTCACGTGGCTGTCGTATGTTTCCCAGGGAGGGGGTATTTTTCCCCTGCGGGGGAAATGACTTGGGGGGAGCTAGGGTTTTTCCTTTTCACCACGCCCTCCGCGCGGTCCCAGAGGAGCCCCTTTGGGGCTCGGCTGGTGGGGAAAACGGGTGCGGGGTACTGCAAGCCTCACTCTGTGCCTCACGGGTCCAGGCGGGAAAGGGCAATGAAAAAGGATGTCCGGGTGTCCTCTCAGGACCCGGGGGGCCCACTGTAAAAACACAGGGCTCCCGGATAAACCCGAGGAAAAAAGGGGGTGCTACTGCAGGGTGGGGAGTTTGAGGGCGTCGGTGGTAAGTCTGACGCGCACCCCCCTGCGAGTGCACCGGAAGCAGGTTGAAGCCACCTTTTGCCTGGTCAGGACCCTGGGGCCGCTTTTAAACACGGGGCTACCCGGAGGAATCTGGGAAAGATGGGGGCTACTGCGAGGGTGGGGAGAGGAGGGCGTGGTGTTAACTACGCGCACCACCCGCTGGTGCACCGGAGGCGGGGTGACCAGCCTTTGCGGGTCAGGATGTGGGGCCGATGTATGCCTACAGGGGCATCACCTGAAAACCCGACACTCAGGGTCTTGTCTGGAGGAGGAAGAGTTTGATTCCCCCCCCAGGCGCCCCCGAGGGAGCCGAGGATGGGGGGCGTTTTGCTGACTGGTGCTCGGTTTAACCCCTTCCCCCCTCCCTCGTTTTTCCCCAAGGAGTTGGTTTTCAATCAGGTCGAAAATTTAAGCCGCAACAGCAGGAGGACGAGACCTTAACCCCCCTTTTCGTTAGAGGGTGGGAGGAGAAGAGAGGTAAGGAGGTGGGGGACGGGTAAGGAGGAGTTTATCGTTGTAGCCAGCGTGATGCACCGTGGGGGACAATGCGGCTACCGAGACTAACGGAGGGAGGGGACGTTTTTACAATGGTTTTTCCCAGGGGAGATCGTAGGCGTTAGTGCATTTAGCACATAGGGGCCCTTGGGGGTCCCCTCGGAGTGAAGGAGGCGGTTTTAAAGCTTGAAGCGTAACTTTTGGTGGCCAAAAATGCCTCCCCTGTGGCTTCGACATAAAGGGTCCACATTGCAGGTGTGGGCAAACCAACCAAGGTCTTCCAGTCCCCCCTTACCCCCTTTCCCCCGGGGAACCCCCCTTCACCCGGGGATGTTTGACTTTTTGGGGGGCCTTTACCCCTTGTCGGCAGGGACAAGTACCTGCTCTGTTATGGACGCACTCCAGGTCCCTTGAAGCATAAGTCGGGGAGCATACACCCCAAGGCTATAATTACCACCCTTTGGGCTTTTTCACTCACTTTGATCCCTAAGGAGCTCATCTGATCGGGGAGTGCTTTACCTCGCTTGTTCAAGCAGATGCTAAATGACTGGGGATTGATCTTGCGTTAGTGCCTACCATCCCCAGTCAAGGGGCGCTAGAAAGGCACCCTCAAAACGCTAAAGACCAGCTGTTTCCTTTTTTCTATGACAGGGGAAGGGGCTGGGGTCTGGGGGTGCCTTTCTATGTTTGCCGTGAAAGGGGGGCCCCCGGGGTCATTAGGTTTTTCGCCTAATAGTAGTTTTCGGCCCCCGGGTGCGGGTCCTTTGGATGTAGTGCGGGAGGCGTGGGGGTGCGCCGCCCCGGGCAAGGCCGAACCATGCTTTATTTGTAGCCCGTACCCGGGGAAGATTCACCGACCAAGGTGGCTCGGTAGAACCTAGTTTTGGCCCGGCCAGAATGAAGGACTATACCGGGAAAGGGCCCAAAGGGAAAAAGTTTCCCGCCAAAGGGGGAGTTACTAGCTCTGTTGCCTCTGCAAGGGGGGTTTCCGCAAAGTTTTGTGGCGTACTAGTGGAGGGAGAGTGGGGGTTTGGGGTCTTGATCGCTACTCCCGACGACCAAGGACTTCCAGCTGTGTCCATAACACGAAGCCCTTCTACCACCCCCCCTTTCTCCAGAAAGGGTTAGGATTCTCTCAGTTAGGAAGGAGGAGGAGGGTGTGATGGGTGCGGGGGTGGGGGATGGAAAAGAAAAGGGGGTTATGAGGGAGATGGGAGGGTTTCCCGGGGGACGGCCACCGCCAAAGGGACAAGGTGTAAGCCCCCGGGGGAGGGGCACTCTTGGGCCGCGCTTGGGCGGGAGAGAAGCCCGGCCTTTGGGGACGTTTTTCCCGTCGGACTGTGGGGGAAAAAACAGTCAGGAGGCCCTCAGGGAGAAATTTAACATCTGTTCCCGGAAGAGGGGGGGTGTGTCGAGGCTGGGCAGTAACCCGGGTCTTTGGCAGTGCCCCGGGGGACTACTGGGGTGTGTACGACATTTTTGTCGGCGATGACGCGCCAGTAAGCTTTCTCCCTATCGGGTTAACCCCCCCAGGGAGAAGCCCGGAGGAGGAGATTACTTTTAAATTTTTGATCACAACTTTAAACAGGGGGGGGTCCAGTGAATGGAGCCCCGTCCCCCCGCAGCCCCAAACCCGATGGCAAGGTCCCCTTTTGTTTGACTTTTTAAAATTTAAAACACTGTCGAAGTTGACACCTACCCCCTTTCCAAGTGTGACGATCGTGGACAATATAGGGGCTGCCACCTCCATTACCAAGGTAGATTGGTCAAGGGTTACTGGCAGGACTCTACTGGAGGGGCCCAAACAGGGTTCAGTTTCGTGGTAATGGGGTGGGTATCATGCCCCAAATAATGCCTTTTGGCCTGAAAAAAAGCACCAGCCCCCCCTTCCCGAGGCTCATGGATCGGGGGCGAGGGGGGGTGCGGAAAATGTGCCGTGTATAGAAAATGGTGGTGTTTGCTCCAGTGGGAGGATCACCTTGACCACGTGGAGGACTTGTTCGTCGCCTAGTGAGGCTGGCTTGGGGTCAAAATTTTGGGCAAGTGTATTTTTCCAACCGGGGGCAGTACTTGGGTTTTGTGGTGGGACAGGCCAGGGGTCCCCCCCCCCGAAGCTAAGTGGGGGCCCCTAAAAAACTCAAGGCACCTTCTTGTCGGCGGGCCTCAGCGTTTCCTGGCAGATAGGGTACTATTGGGGGTTCATAAAAGGGGTACTCTCGGTGGGCCCCCTTACGGACTGCTGCGAAAGGAAGGAAATGGGTGGTCCGCAGAGGTGAACGGCTTTTTACTCAGTGAAGTCGTTTCTCTGCCCCCTCCTATCCTCGTGCCCCTGACTTACTAAACCTTTTTTGAGGCGACCGATGTTATCGAGTGGGTGGGTGCTGTGTTATTGAACAGGGGGGGACGAAAAACCCCCCAAATTGCATTCTTCCATGGTCATTGCCATCGCGGAATTTTTCCTTAAAAAGCAAGAGTGTTTGGCCTTTGGGGGCCTTGCAGCATTTTGAGGGGTACTTGTAGCGGCTTCCCCCCCACACACCCTAGGAGGGGGTTTGTAGCGTCCCTCCTACAAAAATTCATCTCTCTTAACCAGCTTACAAGAGAAAACTGTGGTTTTTTGCCACCTTTAAACTTGTTTTTTTTAAAGTTCATTTTCATGTAACTTTAAACCTCGTATTTTTGTTTGCTTTTTATACATGTATTTAAACCAAAAAATAACTCTTCAATCTCAAAACACCCTTTACCAAAGCGCACACCATTAGCGCGTGAGCATAAACAAAGAAAGATTTTTGTTTAAAACGTTTTTCTATATAATTTATTTTTTTTTCATTAAAAATTTAAACCTACCCCTGGGTCCCTGGGGGCCCCCTGGAGTTTCTCTTCCATTGACCCAATAGCATTAAAAAATAAACGGTTTAATTTGGGGAACCCCGGGGTAGCTATGGTCTATAGGTGGCTGTAACATGTGTATATAAGAGACAATTCCCTAGTGGAAGGACCTGGTTTAAGACTCTTCGTCCCAACACTCCCGAGGCAAAAAACTTAGCCTCCCTTTGGGGTTCGCTTTGCTGATTAGTTGGGAGAAAGACTACATCATGTGTAGCCGCCCCTTTAAAAGGTTTTCCCTTCCCACCCTGCCCATCAGGCCCCCCCCTGAGCCTTCTTTGTCATCGGTTGGTTATGCGCGTTCAGCGCGGCCCCCCCCCCCCAGAGCCTTATGCGTTTTCACGGCCCGATGCGCACTCGCGCTCTTCTCGCCCCTGGCCTTTCTGCGTCCCCAGCGGCCCCAGCGATTCTGCGCGGCCTCGCAACCTTTTATGCCTTCCCGCGTCCTCAGCCGGGCCCCACGCGCATTCAGCGGGGCCCCCTTTTCCTCACTGTTTTCCGGTTTCAGTCAAAACCCTACCCCCCCAATCCCGTGTTAGATACTTTCCACGGTGTACTCACCCCCCTGTGGATTACTACCGCCCCTTTGGGTTACCCCCCGCCCTTGGGTTATCATCGCCCTGTGGATTTATCACCGCCTTGATTACTCACCCCCCTGTGGATTTTCACCGCCCGTGGATTACTCACCGCCCTTGGATTTTCATCGCCCTGGGGTTCTCCCCGCCCCGGAGATGATTTTCCATCACAGGCGGCCCAAACTACATGGCAACACTACCAGGGGCCAACACTACCCCGGGGGCAACACCCCATGGCGCCAAAAACTGCCCCGCCCGCAACAGCCGGCGGCAACCTGCCTGGGGGAACACGCCACGCCCGAACACGCCGGCGTAACACTGCCATGGCGGCAAAACTGCCACGCCGCAACAGCCCGGGGGCACCCCTGCCATGGCGGAACACGCCACGCCCCCAATACGCCGGCGGCAACATGATGGCGGCAAAACGCCCTGCCCGACACGCCGGCGGCACCACTGCCAGGCGGTAACACTGCCCCCCCCCCCCGCCCCCCGAACCCCCGCCACGCCTGCAAACGCCATGGGGGCAAAAGGCACGCCCCACACAGCCGGCGGCCCATGCCATGGCGGGAAAAACTGCCACGCCCGCAACACTGCCATGGCGGGGAATATGCCACGCCCCCACACAGCCGGGGGGCACACTGCCATGGCGGCAACACTGCCCCGCCCGCAAAACCGCCACCCGCAAAATGCCCTGGCGGCAATACTGCCACGCCCGCAACAGCCCGGGGGCACCATGCCAGGCGGCAGCATGCCACGCCAGCAACTGGTCACCACAGCCCCCCAGTAACCCCATCAATCGGGAAAAGTAACACCGCAGCACCGCTCCACCAAACCAAAATTTCTTTCCTCCCCCCGTCGTATAGGGGGGGGAGATTGTAGCGGCTTCCCCCCCACACACCCCTAGAAGGGGGGTTTTTTAGAGTCCCTCCTACAAAATTTATTCTCTCTTTTCACCAGCTCTACAAAAAAACGTGTGGGTTTTTGCCCCCATATTATAATTTTTTTTATTAAGTTCATATTCAATTACTAATACCCCTGTATTTTATGTTTGCTTTTGATACATGTATTTAACCCAAAAAATAACTTTCAATTCAAATACACCCCCACTCAACGGCACACCCTTTCGCGTTGACATAAACTAATGAAAAATTTATTGTTAAAATTTTTTTTCTATATATATGTTTTGTTTTTTAATTGAGGCCCGGCCCCGGGCCCCCGCCGCCCAGCCTGCAGGTTGGGGGCTGCTGAGTGGGCGTGAAGGCGGGCCCCCTCATGGCCGCCACCCCGAAGAGTGATGTTGGGGGGGCTGGAGCAACGCCCCCCCCCGCTGACACTACGTACCCACACCCCGCCGCGCCCCGGCAGGGTGACCAGTGACGCAGGTGACTCCCGTCACCACGCCTCCACGCGACCCCCCGTAGCCCCGACGGGATACCCTCCCCACTGGGGGGCTGTGCCCCCTTTTATTTTTTGCTCCCGATAGCTTTCTGTACATGCTTTATTGTGTGTGTGTGCCTGTTGCTTAGTTTTTACAAAAAAACCTTTTCAAATAATCAATTAAAAAATTAAATTACCACTGGAGTCAGGTTTCTGTCTCCGTGTGCCAACTAGGATCATACTCCCCTCATGGGTTTTATACCCCCTTCATATGGCCGTTGATCAGAGTTACTCTACCATACCCCTTTAAAGTTCTTGCAGAAGTTCAAGTTTAAGAATCAACGTCTCACTCGCTGGAGTTTGTTGTTGCAGGAGTACAACTTGGACGTGAAACATATCCGAGGGATGGCTGCTCCGCTCAGAGTTGCAGGAGGGCGGGGCTGACATAATTTTTTTTTCCAGGGAACAAAATTATCCCCTGGGGAAGGGCGTGTAATACGTGCCAGGAGCCTGGCTGGTGTGTGTCCTCAAGTGAATGAGGAAGAGAAGATGAGGAGAGAGAGAGAGAAGAGTGGAAGGTGTCCCCCCCCCCCTGGTGGGCCCCTCAAATCCCACGTAGCATGCGGCGCTCGAGTCAGTGGAGGCTTGGCTCTGCTAGCGAGTAGACGTGCCGCTCCGCTCCGTAGCCATTCTTGCTGTTCATCTTTGTTGAGTTGCTACGTGTATAGTTGTTGAGTCCTTGTTTAGGGAGTTTGCCCTGCATTCACTTGCGTCAGTGAATAGCTAGAGGGTGTCTAACGTTGTAGTATTTCTTGCGTAGTATTGAATACACGTTGGTCCCCCCATTACGATGAGGTCTTTTGGCTTACCACGTGCTAAGTGTAGGAAAGATGGACGGAAGGCGGGAAACGAATGGTAACCGTGTTTTGGAGTTCTGGCTAGCACAGGAAACACTGACACACACACACATCGCCTGTACACTAATTAACCTTTGTTCTGCGAGGCCAGCTCATAACACGACTGCCAGTTTCCCGTCCTTCTGGACAGTGGGATGGAAAGGCGGGAGGTGCACTCCAGTACTTAACGTAACAGGGAGTAACTTTCCATCACCACTGTTAAACCACCCAGAGATATAATCGCGGTAGGGTTTTGAGGTGTTACGTAGCATATTTCTTCAAGTATCACTTAGAGTGGAGGTGAGAGCAGAGGGTGTTCTCACTCTTGTTTGTTTTATTTGGCAGGCCAAGACCCTCAAAAAAACTTTTGATGGCTTTTTTATTCAAAGCTTGCAACCATGCCAGAAAGTATCACTATGGTATAAAGGTTTAGAAACACCCGGTTGCCAAAATGGCATTAGACCTTTAAGGTCAAATTTGGAGGTCAAGGGTTAAATTTTGTATTTGCCCTCTTTTATTGTGTACTTCCAAGTAGTGAAAGGGTTTTTGGAAAGAAGCATGGGGGTTTTTAATGATTAAAGGTTTTAATTTAAAAAAAAATGGGAAATTTGTGAAGGAAATTAGGATTTTCATGCTAATACTCCATTTAAATCGAATACACACAAAGAAAAGTTCCTGTAACTTTTATTTCTTCCTGAAAAAAACCTTCTTCACAAGAAGGGCACTACGTGGTTGAAATATTTTTCCCTGGGCCCTAATACCTTTGGGAAAAATAAATTTATCCAACCATTCCACTGGCGGCGATTTTAAGGGTATCCGTCTGCATCAAAAACCGCAGATTCAACATCAACATCGATTCAACCGCATGATTCAATCCCATGATTTTTCCCATGTCCAACAAAGGCGAGACAGTATCTACCCAGTTATATTATGGCATGGAAGGCAAGTACATCCACTATACCGGGAAATTTTCTTGTGATGCGTGACTGGAAAGCATTCCTGCCCCTTGGAGGGCCGCTATCATCCCATTAGCACTTTTTGCCCCTGGTAAGGGAATGAACAAGAGGGGAGTCCGTGCACGACATTGACGTTATGTTTTCAAATCCAGATCAAAGCTTAAAGGGCAGGAGGACGATCCTAGTGCCCGCCCCCTGTGGTTTCCCCTGTATTTTGGGGAGACTCCCGTTTGTGAATATCGTTGGTTTGTGCCAAAAAACTATCCCCTTTCTCGTCTTTGTGTTGGCAAGTTTGCCTCTTTGGAACATGGAAGGTTTTCCCTCGTTTCATCGAAAGCGTAAATTAATCACGATTGGGGAAAGGGAAAGATTTTCCCCGGGTCGATCCCCTTTGGGGTTGGTCTATTCTCTGGCCACTTTTTTGGTCTCGTAGGATTTGATAGATAAAGCCTGTACCCTTTACTGGTCAAACACAACATAAACCCTGGGACCATGCCACTAAAACTGCTTCCAACAGTATTCGAAGTTTTTAGAAGTAACGAAGGTCTTTGCCTTTGTTTTTTTTTGAAAAGGACTGAATCAAGCATGGCCACGATTTTTTAATGCATTTTTTTCCTTTTGGTATCCGGTGCCTTTGACGTACAGCACCAAATCAGTCTTTAGAAAGGGAAGCATGGCAGATTCGGGGTATTTTTCATCTTTTACTGTGTTTGCCAAATAAGTGGGAAAATGACGTTCAGCTCCAGTTTTTGAGATTCCTATTCCCCAGCTTGTAAAGCATTAACAGTCTCGTATCAGTTGCCTTCCCCCCTTGATTTTTTGGTGCCCCCTCTGCTTTCGATCTTACACAGGTTTTTTGTACGGGTTTTGCAATGTCTTTGATTCTGGGTTTCTGGCGATCAAAGAAAAGTATCGTCTCCAAATCTCTCTTTTTTGTACATCAGTCACGACATTTCCCCCTGTCTTTGGCAGGAGGAGGGCGCGTTACCTTTTGTGGCAATGTCGTTTGGGGAGTCATGATCTCAGCCTTGTCCGCAGCGCATGGGTTCTTTTTGATTGGATGTTGTGAACAGCTTGAACGGCGAAAATGGTCCTCAGTCCCGCCCTTTTGGGGGAAAAATATCTTCCGAGTTGGAAATCTTTTCCAGAGTCGTCATTTCGGAAAAGGGCCCAAAAAGAGCAAAGTGTTTCGATATTGGAACCCCCGGACCAGGTTGTGCAAAATGAAGATGTTTATGATGATTGTAAAATAGGGTTATCAGGAGTCATGCTACCCAATACGCAACTTGCTGTGGTCGCGGGTTTAAGGTGGGCCCCTTTGAACCCAATTTTAAAATCTGTCACAATTAAATCCTTTAAATACTTCTGGGGGTACCCAGGTGGTCCAGCTCATCCATGGCCTTCGCTAAAACGGGGGTGAAAAAATTTGATGTGATCCCTCGAACTCCGCGTTCATTTTAAGAAGTAAGGGAGCCCCTTGCGAATTCCCATCACCCCGGCAGGCGAGCTCGGCCCATTTTTGTGGACCCATACAACGCGGTGGGGGCCCGCTGTTTTTTTAAAAGAATGTGGGGTTGCGCGGTGTAGCTAATAAGACGTATGTTTTTAGCTTTTTTTTGTTTTTTTACATCTTTGGCCCATAACGCCTGTTGGCAGTGATCCCCAGGGGGGGATGGTAAAACCCCGGAGGCTCATTTTAGGGGTATGTTGGGTTTGGGCCCCCGCCCTGGTGGCGCGGGAGAATTTTTTTTAGTGAAAACCGTATTAGAGTTCATGCCTCCATCTTTAGAGCCTCCAAATTTTTACCTAAAAGGGCAAATGCTAGTATTTTCGCAACCGGGGGATTTTTAAACTTACACCATAGTGATTATTTCTAGTATGGTTTTTCCCGTTTGAACAAAAAAAAAGCCATCAACACTTTTTTTAGGCATCTTTCTAGGGTGGCCTCGGTTTATGATACAGCCGGGGGCCGTCATTAGCCAAGGTGTTATCGGGAGGTATTCTTTTTGGGTTTTTACCCCGAAGAGAAGAAGGGGGGCTACGGCCCCCCTCTCTCTTGGGGGAGAGCTGGAGAAATTCTATCGGTTTTACTGTTTAGTTTAAAATTATTGCGTGAGGCCACAGTTGTAAAAATATATATATATATATTATATATTATTATTATATATATATAATTTTATATATATATATATATATAATATAATATATATAAAAAATATATATAATATATATAATATATACAAAAATTTATTATATATAATTTTTATATATATTATAATTGATTTTTTATTTTGGTAATCTTGAGTTTCAGGTGACAAAGACACTCGTCATACTGGGGTTGTTATGCGCACGTTTCGCCAAGGCTTGGCATCATCAGGCTGGGTCGGGGGAAAATTCTTAGTGGATTTTCCTAGTTGGTAGTACATTTCGATCTGTGTAGCTATACCCGCCCTCCCCGGGCTGCGGGAAGAGTCTTAATTGATTTTTTTATTTGGGACATCTTGAGTTTTAGGGTGACAAAGACACTCGTCATACTTTGGGGTTTTTTAGCCAACGTTTCGCCAAGGCATTGGCTCATCAGGGTGGGGGTGGAAAACTTAGTGGATTTTCCAGTTGGGATACTGGCGATCTGTGTAGCTATACCCGCCCCCGGGGTTTGGGAAAAGCTTAATTTTATTTTTTTATTTGGTACATCTTGATGTTTCAGGTGACCCCTCCCAGCAGCCCAGGAGGGCAGGTATAGCTACACAGATCGTCACATGTACTACCAACTAGGAAAATCCACTAAGAATTTTCCCAGCAGCCCAGCCTGATGATGCCAAGTGCCTTGGCGAAACGTTGCGCATAAACAACCCCAAGTATGACGAGTGTCTTTGTCACCCTGAAACATCAAGATATATATATATATATATATATATATATATATATATATATATTATATATTATATATAATTGGTCTCGAGACCAAGTTATATCTCGTTATATCAAGTTATATCACGAGACCAAGTCTCGAGACCTCGAGACTTGGTCTCGAGACCAAGACCAGTCTCGAGACCTACAACACTGATATATATATATATATATATCAGTGTTGTAGGTCTCGAGACTGGTCTTGGTCTCGAGACCAGTCTCGAGACCAGTTTGATGTGGTCTTGGTCTTGGTCTTTGTCTCGTTTGATGTGGTCTTGGTCTTGATCTTGGTCTCGAAGCTTCTGGTCTCGGAGTTTGGCTGGAGACCAGGTCGAGACCAGGATTAACAAGTGTATCGCGGTGTTAGTGTGGTATGCCATGTATTCCCGTAGGATTTTTGTGCTAAAATTGATTTTTTTGCAGTTCTGGCTTCTATAGGTATCAGATTAACAGAAAAAGATGGGGTCCCAATTTTCAGACCCCTCACCCCCTTTCTGGGGGGTCATTCCTCTTTTGGCACCCCAGGATTGGTCTCTGGTAACACTAAGCAACAAATTTCAACATTTTTTTGTTACAGACACGTGAACTACTGATTCCTACTAAATTGCTGATGCTGATGTCAGGTCTGATATCTAAATTTCTCTATCACGTCCAGATTTGGTATAACCGAAACCTCTATTTTTCGTTGTTTTCTCACCCGCTTCTATTACGAAAGCCGTCTAAGCTACTTTTCCATGCCACGTTTTATGCTAGGCATACTTAAATAATGTTAACAGGGTTGTCTTTCCTCCTTTTTTCTGGCTTAAGACAGACAGTGGAGTTCCACTGGCGGAGTTACCACCCCTGCGCCCAACCATCCACCCAAAGCGCGTTAGTATTTAGCGATACGTCCGATTTTGCGATACTGTCAAAATCGGACGTAAAATCAATCAGTTATTCATCAATGTCCATATTTGAAATGTCCTCCCGAATAGCGTTTGCGCAATCACTGCCATAGCATTTACAGAGAGGAGTACAGGGCAGGCCATTCTTCAAGCAGCTACACCTATTTCCCTTGCATCCTACTTTGCAGCCACATTTGACGAGTTCAACTACAGCTTGTGGGACAGGCAGGGCAAGACATGTCAGTGGAACATACACGCCTTTCTCCAATTTCTATCCATTTTTTTCAATTGCAGGAAGGTTGCAGGACAATTTTCAGGGTATGACTTGTCCCGCATTGTCATGTAGTTTGCACGCATGATATGGGGAAGCAATGCAGCACGAGTTGGTGGAAGCATTTCCCCTTCCAAGTTCTTTGACCGAAACAGCTCCCACCTGAGTGATGGTAGGGTTGCTGGACCTTTTGAACTGTAGACATGACACACAAAAGTCTCCAACGCTTTCACCTGCGTGGGAAGCTCGTCATTGACCAACTCGGCAGGAATAGAAATGCACCCTAATGCTTTGAAGCAGTCAATGGCAGGGTCATCATCATCAAGCTTTAGGTATGCATCTACCCATGATTTCTTTGAAATTCCTATGAATCTGCCTCCCCAATCAGCACCTGAGAAGTTGTGGAGTCCAAGAAGTCCTTGACATTTGCGACGGCCAATAACCTGCACTCTTTCAAAGATGTCTATTTCCCGTTTCTTCTTTCCTTTGCCTGTATGAAACTTCAAGGATATAGTAGATGCTATCTGTCTGGAGGCGATAAGATCAAGAAGGAGCAGGAGTACGTCAGTGTCGGGCGACCATACGCAGATCTTTCTGGCAGCACCACAGGCTGTAGAGGCAAGTACATGGTTTGGAATCAATGTGTCAGCCTCTTCATGTGTATGAGCATACTCAAAACCTAGTCCCTTGATATGATCATCGTACACGACAACGAGCACGAATTAATCTTTGCTTGCGAAATAGTTAAGCAGTCCTTGGCCAAACAAGCATGTGAGCTTCCGCTTTGTTTTTGATGCTGAAAGTAACTCCTTAATGGACATGGTGAGCTTCATTTCGGGATGAACTTCGTACTCAATGGATGTGGTTGATCGCTTCTGCCGGGTCTTGTTTTTCAACGACAGATCCAAGTATCGATCAAACACAACACGCCCCTCATCATAGCTTGTCATCATTGTCTCTATGCGTTTGTTGAATGCATCCTGAAGGTGTGAAATCTTCAGCATATTTGGCGTCTTTGTCATACTCTGAAGTACACCCATTGCAGGGTGTACGTGTATGGGATTATCCCATAAAAGGACACTTCCGGTTGCTTTTTGAGTGCTATAAATCGACTCGGCATACCTGAAAACCTACAAAAGGATACTCAAATTATGAAAATCGGTCAATTATTGGCGGAGATAGGTGCATGGTCAGTGCCGGGGGGCCCCAAAAGGGAAGTGACCCCCAAAAAGGGGGTAAGGGGTCTGAAAATTGGGACCCCATCTTTTTCTGTTAATCTGATACCTATAGAAGCCAGAACTGCAAAAAAATCTATTTTAGCACAAAAATCCTACGGGAGCCCTTTTCCTAACATTACATACCGCACTATGTGGGGAAGGTCGGAATTTATTATCATACACGGAGAAAAATAATTGTTGTTTCGATTCACGGCGCGCCATACAGCGTTGTGCTGTCTATAGATACTGGCTGACTAGCTCTACGGTGATGATGCATGAGCGCTGCATGCGCTGATAGAGTGCGTGCGAGTCGACAGAACATGCATGACGTGGCCATTTTTCGCAGTGATAATGTCCGTTTTCACGCACGCATGTTTGCAGCTTGTTTCTTGTTTGTTCTCTGTTTGTTTTGCTTAGAGGATAATGCCTCAGAGCCATAGTGATCTACCGCTGCTGCACATTAGTGTAGGCCGAAGCCACCACCCCGGGGGGGGGGGGGGGGGTTACAAACCCCCGGCTGGCACCCGGTACCCAATCACTGCTGGGTGGACAGGGGCTAGGGATTTAAGAAAGACCACCCATCTATCTTTTGCTCCGCCCGGGGATCGAACCCGGGACTTCTCGGTTGTAAGCCGAGCGTGCTAACCACTACACTACAGAGTTCCCTACAGAGCTCTGTTCTGTTCTTTATCAGTATCTTTACTCTTTCATCCCGTTCACTGGTAAACTCTGGAACTCTCTTCCTGTTTCTATTTTTCCACCTTCCTATGACTTAAATCTTTTCAAGAGAAGAGTAACAAGACACCTCCCGAACAAAATTTGCCCATCCCTCTTTTATTTATTCTCTTACTGTCTTCTTTATAGGGACTGGCAACTAAGCGGGCTGTGTGTTACCTCTTTTTGTTGTGCCCTTGGCCAGTCATTTGTGATGTAAAAAAAAAAAAATAATAAAAAAAAAAAAAAAAAAAAAATACTCGGGGTGGTTGCAGCGATAAATCAATCTTAATTATCAGGTAAGTTTCTATCAAAGCCTGACGTTACTTTACAATATATTTTCAAAATCCCGATGGTGCTCTGACAGGGGAAAATACCAGTACCATACATTTCTTCTGTTGGAACGCATGCACTTTTTTTTCTTCTAGTAAATCATGATAATAATCTAGATAATCATGCAAAATGTTTCTTTCCTCAATAATAAAATGTCAAAATTGTAATTGATTACATTTTCTTGTGACATCTGGTATCAACATAAAAGCAATTAACTTTCAATGTTTCTTTTTCGTCTCTCCTTTCTGTAAATATTCCCATGTTCCCCATTTATTTATCAATATACTTAAAATAGACTCTTATGCGCTTAAATAATTTATGGCTACCTTAGGTGTGGTTGGTGGTGTTGCTCGTTTCTCTCATTATCTTTGGCGTCAGTCAAGCTGTTCTCTGGAGTGCCGCATCTGCATAAAACGCA
This sequence comes from Chionoecetes opilio, assembly GCA_016584305.1. Taxonomy (NCBI): domain Eukaryota; kingdom Metazoa; phylum Arthropoda; class Malacostraca; order Decapoda; family Majidae; genus Chionoecetes; species Chionoecetes opilio. The sequence goes on from JACEEZ010025179.1 coordinate 113,361, forward strand.
CGGTAAGAGGCGAAGTATTGGAATCAACAACATTTCAAAATAGTGCATTAAATGTCTTACGTAGATATAAATATATAATATATATATATATATATTTATATATATATATATATATATATATAATATATATAAATATGGATCTATAAAAGTACTGAAAAAAGTTTATATATTATATAATATTATAATTATTATAATATTATATAGAAAAGGATTCTATAACCAAAGGGACCTCCGCCAAAAGAAAGTTTAGAAAATAGTTTGGGTAAAAGTGTTCAACTATTCTATCACTACTTGATAAGATGAGAAAGCATTAAATTATAATTATCTACACAATGGAATACCTGAAAACTGAAACACGTTAAAAACAAATATAAAGATTGTGGAAAAAATAATTTCGATTATATAAATAAACGTAATTATATGTTATAATTATCTGAAGATTTTGACAGTGAAAACTAAAACATTTATTAATAATATTAATTATATATCAGAGAAAACAAATATTTTCAGTTTTAGTCCAGAAGGTCATATCCGAATGTTCTAGGACTTGTGCAACCTTGGCCTAAACCCATATTCATTATTCTACATGAACTATAAATTTCTTATCCAGAGCACCATGGTGGTATGTGCTTTATCTGGTCCTGGGGGGTTTCATAGTCACCAAGTCGGATTCTGGACATTTGTGCCAACACGGCACGTCCCCCCTGTTGCCAACTCTCCTATTCTATAATTTTCTGAGAAGTGCTGTGGTTATATCGATCAAAGTTTTATATTCCTTAAAAATACGCTCCGACCTTAACATCCGATTATTTATTAAAGTCGTGCATACTGAGGTGCTCCTCAACAATACTTGGGGACCTTTGGGCATCAGGTCAGTTCGTGTTGTTGAATAATCGTGTGGAAGATGTGGTGAAATTGCGAGTTCGAGGTGAGGAAGTGGTGGTTGGTGGGGGGAACGGATGCGATGGTGTCCGGGAACGGTGGACTGAAGGTGCTTCCGTCTTCCGATCGGGGGGAGGTTGGGGAGGGGGGTTGTTGGTGGGTGGGGAATGTGGTGGGTTGTGTGGAAAGGGGTGGGGTGGTGGTGAGGAAGGGGGGGGTGTTGGTGGGAGGAAGTGGTGGGATGTGGTGGGGGGGAAGGGGATGGGTGTTGGTGGTGGGAAGGGGTGGGGTGGGGTGGGAAGGGATGGGTGTTGGTGGTTGGGGAAGGGGGTGGGGTTGGTTGTGTGGGAAAGGGGGTGGTGGTGGGTGGTGGGGAAAGGGGGTGGTGTTGGTTGGGTGGAAGGGGAGGGGTGGTGGTTGTGGAAGTGGGTGGGTTGGTGGTTGGGAAGGGGGTGGGTTTGGTGGTGTTGGGAAGGGTGGTGTTGGTGTTGGGGAAGGGAGGGGTGAGTGTGGTGAGTTTTGTGGAAGGGGTGGGGTGGGTGGTTTGGGAAGGGGATGGAGTTGGTGGGAAGGGAGGGGAGGGTTGGGGAAGGATGGAGTGTGGGGTGGGAACGGGGGAGGTGGTGGGGAAGAGGGATGGTGTGGTGGTGGGGAAGGGGGGGGTGTGTAGATGGGATGTTGGAGGTTAGGGAAGGGGTGGGTGTTGTGGTTGTAGAAGGGTGATGTCTGTTGGTTTGGGAAGGGTATGGGATTTGTGGTGGTTTGAAGGCTGGCTTTGGTGGTGGGGAGGGATGGGTGTTGGTGTGGGGAGGGGCATGCGTGTTGGAAGCTGGTATGGGGGGAACGGGGAGAGTGTTGTGAGTGGTGGGTTGTTGCGAGAAGTACAGTGAATATATGCAGATTTTGAGGAATTCAAGATCCTTTTCTGTGGTCTCTCCTTCTCTCTCTCTCTCGTCCATCTCTCCCTCCTCTCTCTCCCATGTCTGGCTCATCTTCTCTCTCTCTCTCTCTCCTTGAATCTCTCCTAGGTACTTAGATATGAATTCTTACTGAATCTACATTACGAGTAGCTTGCCAACTTTCCCTCGGTTCTAAAAATCTCTTTTCTCTGTGTTTGCTTTGCGATAGCTCAGCGCCTCCATCTTTCGTACTCTGGCCTTGTCTCTCTCATTTTGTCCTTTTCGTCGAAGACTTCGCACGAGCACATAATAGGGCCTGGTGAGTGATAAAAAAAAAATTCCAGCGCTTTTTACAAAAGTCGTGTTTTTGCGGAAATATTGGCGTGGAAATTAATGATTTTTTGTGGGTTAGGTGTTTTATATGAACATTCAACATATCTATGCAAAAAAAAAATGGGTCTGGTCGACTGTTTTAAGGTCTTTTCCTTGAAGAGTGCTACTGCCTAAGGGTACTTAAGAATGATTTGAATGTTTACTGAGATAGCTACATTACGAGATAGCTAGTGACCAGAACTTTACACCGGGGGATTTAAAAATGAATTGCGCTGTGATTGGCTTGGAGCGAGAAAGGGCGTCAGCGAGCGCTCTCATTGGTTCAGACGCGGGCCTGTGTAGCTCTCATATAGATAGTACGCATTGACGTCACGAAGCTCCGCCCCCGAGCACGTGGCTGGGCCTTGCTGGCTGTGCAGTGATATAAACAAAAGGCATTACTTCCCCTGTAGACGTGGTACACTCACGCTTACTAACCTCTTTTTTTATGGCTGGGAAAGTGATTAATGGTGTTCATCTGTCAGACTATGTCCTTCAGATGTTGGACTCTGGATCTATTCCTCATTACATTGAAAAAATGTAAGGAAATAGGGAATATAGATCCTTATAACATACCGCGGCACAAATGGAAGGACATCACGACTCTGCTTGGTTGCGATATACCAGACTTATTACGCCACAGTGATATATACCATTAGCTTGTGAGCTTGAAAAGGACATATAATCATTCTACAATCAATCAATCATTATGGGCATACGCCGGGGGGCGCGTCGCCTCGCCCACCCAACGACGCCACTCCCGGGGGTCACCACGCGCGAGTCCCCATTCTCCGTTTCCATACTAAGCAGCTCTCAACAGGAAGCATCAACTTGCCCCAGCCATAAGACTTGTGGGCGCCCCCTTGGCCTTCTTCATGTCGAATTGTCTCTTACAGATACAACCCGATGGGAAGGAGCGGTTTCAGGGTAGCGTGCCACATGCCCATATAGCCGAAGTTGGCACTGACGGACTATGCAGGTAATAGGCCTCGATTCAGCCTTCGGTGCAATCGCTGATTTGACACGTAATCATCCCAGCGATACCCCATGATTCTTCGAAGACACTTATTACCAAAGGCATTGATTCGCTTCTTCAAGTCGCTATTTTGTGTCCATGTCTCACAACCATAGAGTAAGACAGGGATCACAAGCGACTTGAAGATCCGGATCTTTATCCTCCTACACAGGTACCGACAAATACTCCTGCTGCGCGAGTCCATAACACCGTGGGCTATGCCAATCTGCCGTAAGATTTCTTGACGTGACCCGCCGTCATTATGGACTGCGCTACCAAGGTATGTAAAACTTAATGCTCAAAACTATCTCAATGTACTCGCCGCAAGCATGAACAGACTGTACTGTTTCATCTAGTAAACCTCAAAACACATGGACCTTGGCCTTGAGCCAGGAAACATCAAGTCCCAAAGGCTTTGTCTCCTCGTGCAGCGCCTCGAGAGCCATCATCAGGACCTCCAGCGACTCAGCAAAGATTACTGCATCACCGGCAAAAACAAGATCAGTGATCTTGGTGTTGCCGAGGGATGCTCCACAATCACTTTGATCTACAACTTTGCCCAATACCCAGTTCATATATGTGTTGAAAAGTTATGGGGCTAGGACGCACCCTTGCCTCACTCCTGTATTCACAGGAAAGAAACTGGATACACCTCCCTCACACTGCACAGCACTCTCAATCCTAGAGTATAGACCAGTCATCAAACCAATTGTCCGCGACGTCGCAGAAGATTCCAGAGTGACTCACGATGCACTGAGTCAAACGCCTTCTTGAGATCAACATAGTCTGCAAGCATCCCCTGTCTCTAGGACACGGTACGTTGTTGACTTACCAGGCGTGAACCCAGACTGCTGAGGTCTGTGATGCTTCAGCAGATGACTGCAAAACCGTGTCAGCAATAGATGGGTAAGCACGTTGCCTGGTACGCTGAGCAGTGAAATACCGCGGTAATTGTTGCAGTCTTGACGGTCCCCTTTCCCTTTCCAGATAGGGGCGACCAGCCCTTTTTTCCAGTTAAGAGGAATGGTACTTGATTGCCACACGGCAATCAGGACAGCATGCAATCGCGGCTCATGGCCTCACCCCCAGCTTTGAGGAGCTCCGCACTGATATTACAGACACCAGCTGCCTTTCCAACCCTTAACTTTGTTACAGCCTCTCTGACTTCGTCAAGAGAGGATGCGGCTTCATCAATTGAAAGGATCGGCATCCACTGCCCGTAATCCAGGGGTGTGAAGCTGCTCAATTGGAGGGTCCACCGAGAACAAATGCCCAAAGTACTCAGCCTAACGAGTCATCCTTGTCCGACCCGAGGCGCCCATCTGCTGTTCGAATAGCACTCGTTCGAGATGGAGACTTGGTACGGAGCTTCTTCAGGGCTCGGTTGGCGGATCGGAGGTCATTAGCGTTCAAATGGCCCTTGACATCATCAGCGATACTCCTGACATACCTCTCCCTGTCTCTACCCAAAAGGGTTCTAGTCCTGCGTGACATCCCTGTGCTGGTCCCGGATCCCAGCAAGCCTAGCAGCACGACTCTCCTCGATAATCCCCAGCGTTCTGTCGAGATAAAACCACCCCTTGACCTCTGGCGCTCCCCAATACACTCCTTAGCAGCCTGGAGCGTTTCACGTTTGAAGGTATCTCACAGTTCTACAGGGTTCCCGAGGGCACCGAGCACATCAAACCGATTTGAGACTGCCACTGCAGGGGCGCATACAAAGCGTCAAAACTAATCCAAGGGTGTCAACCCTATCAATACGTCAAAAAGCCAATCTTCTCAAAGCATCTAAAAAGCTGGATCTCATCAATGTGTCAATAAGTTGAAACTGACTAGATGTTATCCAAGCATCAAATACACCAGATGTCTTCAAAGCATCAAAAACTTCAGATCTTTGCAAAGTGTCAAAAACATCTTCAGATCTTAGCAAAGCATCAAAACACAGTATGTACTGTTACAGCAGATGAAGTGTGATGACTGTGCGGCTCAATAAATACACAAGATGCATATCAATGTCCGTCTTAATTCCAAGTACCTTGCTTGAACAATAACCTAAGATTCATAAAATTGAAATGAAAATATCATACTTCATTCCGAAGATAGGAAATTGAAGCGGGTAGTGGACTAGTACTAATCGGCAGCTTTCAAGACTAGAAATGAAGCAGCATTTTATATCTTATTGAATGAATATTTCGAATCGCACCTGCACCGGTACTCTACAGATGGGACATGGCTTTCCCATGGCTTCCGTGACGTTGTTGCAGCCTGGACAGACTTGAGCGTGATTGCAAGGCCTGAAACTGATTGTTCTCTCTTGGAGTGTCAGACACACAGCGCAGAGACGATGATATTGTTGCTGAAAATCTAGATTTTCTTGGTCAACAGCAACTTCATCAGCATCATCCAGTTTTCTCCGTCCCGAGTTAGAGTCATCTCTTGAAGCAGAAGATGTGTGTACATCGTGTAGGCCACAACTGAGATATACTGCATGTGATTGTATTCCTCTTTGCATATTTCTCCTTGCATGCGTTTCTCCTCTCCAGGTTTGTTTCACAGGCCTTCTTCCTTGACCTGCTGATGTTCAAGCCCCGGTCCAGCCTCTCCAGGTCCTTCTCCGTGTCTTCTATCATGTGCTTAATGTGCCCAACGAAAGACCACATGGACGGTGCTACACCCGTATTCTTGCTTTCAGCCTGGAATGGAATGACTCGCAAAAGTTATTGGTTCCATAAAGAAAATCATGAACTGAAAATTTCTGTGGAGTCACAGTGTTGAGCCAGTAACGAAAGAAGTAGGGCTACTGTCGGAATTTGCGGATGTTTGTCCTGGTGTGGTTGTTCACGTTCATGGGCTGATCAAACTAGGCATGGGCGATGACTCTGATCTAGCTGGCCGGTAACACATGCTGTAGTATTTGCGTTAGGTTCCAGTAGGTTTTTGATATTTTGATAACTTCTGGATTTTTTTATGCTCTGATGACTTTGTCAGTTTAATGCCTTGATAACTATTGTATTTTTTGATGCATCGATGACTTCTCACTTTGATGCTTTGAAATGATATGAACTTTTTTGACACATTGATAGGATATGGTGAAAAACTGTTTTTGACAAAATGTAAATATCTGGAAAATTTGATGGATTGCTATGTTTTTGAAGATTTGATGAACTGATAGGATAAGTTTTTGACGTTTTGATGCGCCCCCCCCCCTGCATTCTCATGGCTACATGTCAAGTTTTTTAACTTCTTAAGATGAAACACAGTATGGTTACCTCTTCAGATTCTTCTGGACTTGACATGAAGCTTAAGTGTAGCAACAACAAGTCTGTGATCAATTGCATATAACTCAGAACTCCGGCAAACCCTGCAGTTCTGAATGACTGCAGGGTTGGAATCACTCTACCTAAGGATACAATTCATAAAGACTAGTCAATTCGCACTGCAGTTTAATACACAGCTTAAGCACTGTAAACGTAGTAATATTAATTAACTGTAGTTATTTTGTGCGGGAGAGGAGCGGTGATTACGGTGTAAAGGAGCGAAGGCCGGAGAGAGCCTGGCTCAGTCGCTCACACAGTGAGTACTTAAGGTAGCATGCTTGCTTATACCCCGGTTGATGATGATATTTATTTAGTTAACCCTAATTTAAGCATAGTTTTACATCACAAAGGACTGGCCAAGGGCACACCAAAAATAGGTATCACCAAGCCCGCTTAGTTGCCAGTCCCTATAAAGAAGACAGTAAGAGAATATAAATAAAGAGGGGTGTGCCAATTTAGTTCGGGAGGTGTCTTGTTACTCTTCTCTTGTAAATATGTATGTCCTACGAAAGTGGAAAAATAGAAACAGGAAGAGAGTTCCAGAGTTTACCAGTGAAAGGGATGCAAGAGTAAAGATACTGATTAACTCTTGCATTAGGAAGATGGACATAATAGGGATGTGAATGAGTAAAAAGTTTTGTGCGATGAGGCCGCGGGTGGGGGGAGGCATAATCATGGTGCTAATTCATCTATCAGAAAACGAAATATTTTTATGGAAAGCTAATACAAATCTGCTTCTACTGATATGCTCCATGTTATAAGCTGTCTTGCAATATTTAAAACGACGACGAGTTTAAGCACATTTTAAGCCCATGCATATTTCTTCCGAGTCTCATAGTGGCATTTATTTGGAGTGCTTTACTGTGTTTTATGGGATACTCTTATATAACAAACATTTCCGAAGAAAACAGTCTATCATTTATATTGATAAATGCATTTGGTAGCTAATAAATTATGATGGAATAATACTTTTCCCCGTGTTCCTCGGCCTGCCTCACGGCCAGAGTCGCTTTGTTATTGTTTATCACTTGATCATGACGTCACGTGCATACTATCTATATCAGACATTTTCGCAACCCTATCAGCCGCGGAACCCTAGGCTCTCACAGATCAAACATTTTCGAATGCCTGGCGCCAGAATAAAAACTTTGTTTTGATCCCTCAATACACCCTCTTGATGGCTGACTTTCCCTTGGCCACCTTTACTATTCGAAAGAGGATGGTTGTGCTTGTATTACACTACCCATAACTCATAACGGTAAAAATGGCGCGGATGCCCCTTTGGTTATTGATGCCTCATATATATATATATATATATATATATATATATATATATATATATATATATATATATAATATATATATATATATATATATGATTATGTTACATCAGATTGTGAAACTAGTCATTTCGTGAAATGCCTAAGCACTTTAGTCAATTTGTGAAATGACTTATTAACTTCGTCATGAAATGCCCAGAATATATAGTAATTGCATGAAATGGCTTTAATTTTTATTCTAGTCATTTGGTTAGGTTAGGCTAGGTTAGGATAGGATAGGTTATATGATAGGTCAGGTTAGGTTAGGCTAAGCAAGGTTAGGATAGGATATAGTTTATATATAAACTATCCTAACCCAACCGAACATAACCTAGCCTAACGTAACCTAATGAATAGACACAAAATGAAAGTCATTTCATGCAAAGACTAAAGATTTGAGGCATTTCATGACGAAGTCATTTCATAAGATTAACTAAAGTGCTTAGGCATTCCACGAAATGAATAGTTTTTCAATCTGAAATGTAAAATACATAGTTATACATATAATATATATATAAATATATATATATATATATATATATATATATATATATATATATATATATATATTATATATAATATATATTATATATAATATATATATATATATATATATTATATATATATAATATATATATATATATATTATATATATTTATTATATATATATTACGTACTGTACTCTTTAAATTTCATTATCTCTGAAACTCGTGCTATCAATTGTTCTTGAATGATATATATGATGATATATAAGAATGAACATATGATGAATAGATGATGAATATTTTTTTAAAAAGCACTGCCTCTCATTGTTTGTTGGTTCTCCAACAACTATGTTAAATGTAAGGGGAATCAATTTGATCAAACACATTCAAGTCACTGTTTTTATTAGTCTTTTACACTATTAAACATATGTGAGAAACCATTTTTTGATACAAACACGACATAAACTCTTTATTATTTAGATATCAGAGATCTACTTTTCTTACTAGGAAACGAAATCCCTTAATTCTCCAGGGGGGAACCAGCTGTATCTGGATCAGGGAAGATCTGGCAATCTTTTAAAGCAGTTGAAATTTCCGCAATGTGGACCTGGCCCATCCTGCTGTCCCAGAGTTGGTATTATTTATGTTGGTTTGGTATGCTTTGTATCATTTTACCTTATATTTATCGCTATCAAATTGCAATCTTCATTGTGCAATAATCAATCAATTAAATTTAAATCATGTTATATATATATATATATATATACTACGTATATATAACTATATACATAAATCATATATATATATATAAATATATATATATATATATATATATATATATATATATATATATCTATATATTTTTTATATTATTTATATATATATATATATATATTATATATATATATATTTATTATATATATATAATATATATGATATATATTATATATAATATATTATATATATATATTATGATATATATATATATAATATATATATATATATACATATAGCATATGGTGATATAGTTTCATATTTGATTTGTCGTGAAAAAAATAACGTAAATTGTACATCCACCATAACCTGAATGAGCTCCTCTATCTTACAGGTGTACCGTTGGTGCCATCCGGAGACGTTGCTCGCGGCGTGGTAGGCCTATGGTTGCTGATGTCTTTCATTCTAGGCTCCGTGTATCGCTCCAACCTCAAGGCTATGCTCATCTATCCAAGGATTCACCTCCCTTTCTCCAATTTAGAAGAGCTGGCGGATTCCAACATCCTCATGGCTCTAGCTAACAACTCCGTAGTGCATGGACAGATAATGGTAGGAAATTTACCCCAATCTCTGGGCCTGGATTTCTTATGCTGCCTATATTTGAATTTTTATGATATATATATATATATATATATATTATAATATATAATATATTTATATAATATATATATATATATATATATGTTAGGGTGTCCCAAAAACATAGGGCTATAATTCTTTCTACTAATATGCTGCTCTACAAGGCTGGTTTGGTTACATACGACTGCAAGACCCTACATGCAAAAAATTGGAGAGATATGAGCATGTTTAGAGGTCCCAACAACTTACGTATTACAATTCGAATATTGTTTTCTGCCTTATTGTGTTATATTTATTACAATTAACACAAAAGCTTTATTGTTTACAGTTATTGTTATACATAATGGCAACAACGAGGAGCTCACCAGACGTTTGGCTCCTAGGCAAGGCTGAGAAGGATATCCTGGACTCTGGGCTGCCTACAAATGGAAAAGTTCTCCGAAAATTCATGTTTAACAATCAAGAAGATGGACTCACAGTCAGGGAAAGCGCTAAGGCCACAATAGATGCGACAGTTGTTGTCTGGGATAAGGCCAGTATTCCGTCCCAACGGGTTGATTCAGGCATACGAAAACTCTGTAAACTTTATGCCCAGTACTGATCAGTGAAGGCTCACCGATTGACGCTGAAAGATGGATGCTGAGTCAGGGAGGAGCTGTTTAAAGCAGACCTCGATGAGCCCTTCGATATCTCACGAAAAGATGGCCCTTAGCATCATGAAGAACAAGGAGGACCAGCAGTTCTTCCTCATGCAACGGCAAATCCATCTAGTGCAAGCATGTCTGGAATTGGCATGTCCTTCACGCACTTGGAGTGTCGCTAGCGCAAAAGGATTAAGCAGGAAATTGCTCGGAAGGAGAAACATGCAAATACAATGTATGCTCACAAGGCTGGCATGGTTGTAGGATCTGATTCCGCTGGGAAATGAGAGTACTAGCAGTTCATGTGCCTCGTCAGAAGATGACTTTCATCCTCCACGAATTTCAAGAAAATCTCAACCTAGGAAGCAGAAAAAGAGAATTGTGACCAATGAAGTGGCAGCACCCTCGACCCTCGACCGAGTGAAACTAACTTACCGCAGTGTAATGTTCGTTATTGGTTCTGTGTCACGAGCACTTAGATATAACCCAACTGATGTGTCACTGTCTCGCAACACGATTAGGCGATCTCGGATGTTTGCACGGAAGGAGTTGGCAACTTTTGAACAACTTGCATTTTCACCAGACAATCTACTGCTTCTTCACTGGGACGGTAAATTGCTTCCAGATATAGCAGGCAGCAATGAGCTTGTGGATCGTGTTGCAATATTGGTCACTGGTGGCACGACGGAGCAACTTCTTGCTGTACCCAAGATTGGCTGTGGCACTGGAAAGGAACAAAACAATGCCTTTCTTCAAGCACTGGATGACTGGAACCTAAAGTTCATGGTTCAGGGAATAGTCTTTGACACAACAGCATCCAACACCGGGTTAAAGACAGGTGCCTGCATCCTAGTAGAGAATTCCCTTGATAGAGAGCTTGTCTGGATTGCGTGCCGTCATCACATGTTTGAAGTGATACTTTCAAATGTATTCACTATCACTTTGGGACCTACTGGTGGTGTCCTGAGATGGAGCTATTGAAATGCTTCAAGAAAAGCTGTCCTTTAATCAATAAGGCTCGCTTCCAGCCTGCCAGTGCCGATATATTCGTTGGTATGCCTGAGAGTTTGCGAAAAGGGGTGATTTTATTCTATGCTAATGCACTGAGTGATGCAGTCAAGAGCAAGACCTCTCGAGAAGTCTATAAAGAACTCTTTCAACTGTGTCACATATTTCTTGGGGGTTCATCAGATAGACAGCCTAGCTTCCGTGCACCCGATGCAGTTCACAATGCAATGGTTCATGGTTAAGGCTATATACTCGCTGAATATATTCCTGTTTCAAGACTAGACAATGCTGGCAGCAAAGGAAAAGGTTGCCTTGACACAAATTTGTCTCTTTATCTCACATGTTTATGCACGCTATTGACACGAGGCTTCCTAGCCGGAGAAAGCCCCACTCAATGACTTAAACTTCCTTGTTTTCCTTCATAAGTACCCTCTACTTACTGTCAGGAAGGCGGCGATCAAGGTGCTCTGTCGCCATTTACGGTATTTCTCTGAACACCTCGTGCCGCTCGCCCTCTTTGATGATTGCATTGACGAGCAGACGAAAACGGCCATGGTTGACAACTTGTCACGTCCCACAAATCGAACAGTCTTAAGGCGGTTGGACGGGAAAGAGTTTGACCATCACGATGGTCAAACTCCTTTCTAAATGATAAATAATGAATAATAATGATATTGAAGGTGTCTTCAAAACCAAGAAAAAACTGATGTACAAAATATCTATATGTTATGTTAAAATCGATATATGTGCATATGGTTGGTACCTCTAAATACAGCCAAATATTAAAGTTTTTCTGCATGTAAACTCCCGTTGTGATATGGAACAGGATCAGCCTTGTGGAGAATGACAAATTAAACTTTATGTTTTTTAGCCACCCTGATATATACATAGTATATATATATATATAATATTATATATATATATATATATATATATATATATATATATTATATATATTATATATATATTTATTATATAAATATAATTATACTATATATATTATATATTATATGTATATATTATAATATATAAATATATATATATATCATATATATATTATATATATATAGTATATTATATATATAATATTATATATAATATATATATATATATATATATATATATATATATATAATTTATATAATATATATAATATAATATAATATAATATATTATATATATATATATATATAATGTAGAAGATCACCTATACGGAACGTACTAACGATCACAAGAAGATTGTGAGCTGATAAATGTTATGAATCTTCTTATCTTATAATAAGAAGATATATGATATATGTATATATTAAAAAGCTACAGGAAAGTCAGGATGTCAAAGCTAAAGACGGTAGTTTGAAGGATAGAACGATCACCGTTCTTAAAATACAGAGTTGAGTGTGAGCAAGCGTCTATCAAAAAGGAAAAGTCAGAGAATAGACAACACGGAAAAGCTTGACAGGAGGTGCAAGCACAGAAACGCAGTTTTAGAGAATAGGAAGGACTCCGTCAGGACCGTAAACCTTCCGAGGATCTAGGCCAGAAAGGGCAAAGAAAACATCATTACGGAGGATCATAATAACAAGCACAATATAGTCAGAGGATGGAGGAAAAGGAGGAACAAGACCTTCATCAGCCAGAGGAAAATTTGTTGCATTGGGTTTGAGTAAAACTCTAGATATATAAATTGATGAGACACCTGTTGAACAACATGGGTGAATCATAGGAAGGAAAGATGAAAAGGAAAACAATAAAATTATTTTTAGCTTGATGCCAAAAGTTACGAGTTGAGTGTGATTTAGAAAGATTTTGACATTTTCTTTTGATGAAGAAACTTATGGTAAGTTGAAGAACATTTTTACATGATTACGGCCAGAAATATAAAAGGAATGAGTTTCAGGAGATGGATGGTTACGTTTGGTACCGCCTGTGAGCTGCCTCTCTATCTTGGACAGCATGTAAACAAGGAGAGTTAATTAAACCAAGGTTTATGCGCTTTAGGATTAGAGAAAGTGTGTGGAATGTATGACTCCATGCCAAAGACAATGACCTCAATTATGCACTCTATACCAACAAATGGATCGCTGATATGGAAGCAATGATCATTTAATGGAAAATCAGAGTAATATTGTCATAGGTCCTTCCAGCTGAGTGGAAATGCCAGAAGCATTTCCGCTTATGTGGGTCCCGGGACGGCAGACCCAGGACGGGAGTCCCAGGGTCCCAGGGTCCCAGGACGGGAGTGATATGACAGGTTACAGAAATAAGATTATGATCCGAGGAGTCAAACGGCGAGAAGAGTCTAATAGAGTAAGCAGAAGGGTTACTAGTTTGGAAAAGATCAATAATATGGGGCATGTCTCTAAGACGGTCAAGAATACGGATATGCTAGTGCACCAGCTGCGATCTAGGTCTTGGAGGATATAAAAGCTGTAGGCTTGTTCATTAGCTTAGCTAGGTCAGTGAAAAAAGATGATAGCCATATCTGATGGTGAACATTGAAATCCACAGGAATGGAAATTTCAGCAAATGAAAAATAAGATCGGATGTGCTCCACTTTGGATGTCAAATAGTCGAAGAATTTTACATAGTCTTAGGATCTAGGAGAGATATATTCACCACAGATCTATTTAGTAAGAGAGAGACATTGAATTTAATGTCAGTTGGTAAAACAATTCTGAAGATTCAAGACCGTGGGCGCGAGAGCAAGTGATGTCGATGCGTACATATACGCAACAGCCAGCTTTGAATTGAAAATGAGAATAGAGACAGTAAGAGGAAACATATAAGGGACTACTGTTAGTGCTCACAGGCACCTGGGTTTCGATGGGGAAAAGAAGATGAGGTCTAGAGGAGGAAAGGTGATGTTCCACAGATTGGAAGTTAGATCGAAGACCATGACCTAAACCTAGTAGTTGCAGCGCCTATTGGTGTTTACCAATAGGTAAAATTATATTGAAGCCTAAAATAATCACCCTAATCAATTTGTCACCCAAGAAACAGCTGAAATTCATAAGAAACTTTTGTTTTTAGTCTTACTGCTTGAAAAATATCGTTGTATTCAGTTTTACCCCATTCCACCAGCAGCCATATTTAATATCTATTTACGGGTACTAGCAACTAGAAATCGTTTGACTAACTATAATTTTCTTGAAGCCTAGACATGAAAGTAACTGATAAAAATGGTCACAGGTATAAAGTAGGGGGGGGGGGAGGGTTCTCGTAGCCAGTGATCTGTTAGAATTATGTAGTATGAACCGATGTTACAGTCCGTAGGATGACGAGATTATGATAACTTTCCCGAAGGCTATCACTCACTTTACAAGAGTTATAGAGCGCAATCGACGGACAGCAGTGATACGGCAGCATCAGTCAGTGCTTCGGTCGTATAGGTCCGAGACGTTGTTGTGCAGTTGGTTTCATGATAATATATTTGATATATAATTACGTGGTCTTGCAAGAGTAGCAGGGAAAGACTAACAATTTGCCAGATGCTTGATTTGGAATAGGTCTATCAAAGAAAGAATGGGGATAGTATGATTGTTGAAATTTTTTATGGATTAGGTGTATGGAAAGAAAACCGTTGTTAGTTGACCAAGAATATATTTTAGTGATCGCAGACTGAAAGCAAAAATAAGAGACTGATAGAGATGGGTCTGTAGATTATATTAAGAATTCATCAATTTTATGGCATGCTACTCTGATTCTAGAGGGTAAAAAGGACCTGGTCCGGTTAGTTGCAATGACAAAATTTGTTGAGTAGATTTTAGTATCAAACGAGAGAAGTGTTGAAAAGTTACTCGAACAGTTGTCAGTTTGCTGGGTACTGAAACGGTAGTCCTGTGACTAATTGTTTCATGAATATGATAAGGAGGATTGTGCGCTAGTAGGCTGGAGAATCTTCTTCAGGTCAGATTTCGTAATAAAAAGCAACACAAAAAAAGTGATGAGGGTCTGGTGGAAAATGTTTCAGCGTTTGGTAGTGGACTCCATCTAGTCCTTCGCTTGTGGTTTTCCAAATTGTTAGGATGATACTCCTAATTGCATCTAAAGACATGCATATTTGATAATGTAGGACAGATTCAAATAGATAATTGGGTTATCTCGTAGAACTACACAATTATGATTACATTTATAGACCTTGAATATTATATCATTTAGATCAATTCGAAATAATATAACATAGCTTTCAGGGACAATTAGACAAATATTGTTATTTAGTTGGTATTGACATGGAACGTTTCAGTGTTTTTAGTGTAAAAAAAATATTCCATCAAACTTAGACTCGAATTTATTTATTTCGTTTTTGGAAAATAAATACCTCCATTGACTTCTATCCAGCTTACTCCTACCCTCTATCCTCCTACTATCCTATACCCTACTCCTACCTCTAGGCTGCCTCCTGCCCACGATATGCTATATTTCGGCTGTGTACCAGATAAATTGATAAATTATAATCATTCAGTTCTTAGGCGGGGTTCACACTACACGTTTTTGCTGTCCGTGTCTACGTGGGCGTGGCGATCAGTTACGTCACAGTGACGTCACCCCGTCACTCTCGCAGCCCGCGGAGAAAGAATTGGGAGCTCCGAATAATGTGAGCCTGGACGCGCGTCTCTCAAGGTCAGTGACGTCATCACTGCTCCAGCAACGTGGTGGTCGGCGGAGCCTGGTTCACACTACACAGGCAGGAAGTGACGTCAATGTGACGTACTGTGACGTCACTTATGACAAGACGCACGTAGACTACGGACAGCAAAAACGTGAAGTGTGAACCGGGCCTTAGTTTACTGGTTTTGAGGATAAATCAGTGCCACATTATTCGGTCTACTCTGTTTGTCCATCACTAGTGAAACAGTCAAAATTGGGCTCTCTCTATCCGTAATGAGTGTACACAATATCAGGTATAACCACGTGAACCTGAAAATCTTATATATTCCTAATACAGGTTTTACATTCATTTCAACCCTCCAAAATAAATCACATGATCGCACTAGCACGTGAAAAGATATCACGACGCAGGGGGTTCTAAGCCTTGTTGTAACTTTTATCTTAATATTTTGTTGTAAAATGTCACCACGAGAAACTTTAAGCCTTTTTAAAAAACACAGGAGGTTTCATTGGCTTTTATGCGTTTCAAATGTACTTGATCAGAACTGCGCCGAGAGACCAACACCGTTAATATGTATTTTATGTCAATGTACTATTTTTTTTCTCATTAATTTATATTTTTGTATTGCAGAGTGCAGACAACAGTTCCAGCCTCGGCAAACTAAAGGATCAGCTCCACCTGCATTACAGCGACCAACAGCATTTGGTGGCACAAAATGTCTTTAAGGGAAAATATGGCGTTATTACCTTCAATAGTGTGCTTTTAGCTGGCATGCACTATCATTTTTCAATGGTAAAACTACATGACGTACACACAGCACATAGCAGTAGTGTAATCAAGCCCTTAAGATTTTTTAAAGATATGCAAGCTATTTGTGGCATTTGTTGCCATCAAATATGATGTAAAAATGTTGATAAAAAAGTGTACACTTAGAAGGTCAACTTTAAATCAATCAATATCAATCATTGGGGACATACGCCGGGGGGCGCGTCGCCTCGCCCACCCTACGACGCCACTCCCGGGGGTCACCACGCGCGAGTCATCAAACCAATAGTCCTTGCAGGAATCAGTTGCCTTCACAGTCAAATGCCTTCTTGAGATCAACATAGGCTGCAAGCATCTCCTATCGAAACTCACGTCGGCGTTCCACCAGGACACAAAGGGCTAGGATACGGTCCGTTGTTGAATTACCAGGCGTAAACCCATACTGCTGAGGTCTCTTATGCTTCAGCAGATGACTGCGGATCCATGTCAGCAATAGATGGGCAAGCACCTTTCCTGGCACGCTCAGCAGTGTAATACTGCGGTAATTGTTGCAGTTCTGACGGTTCCCTTTCCCTTTCCAGATAGGGACGACCAGCCCCCTTTCCAGTCAGGAGGAATGGTACCTGATTGCCACACGGCAGTCAGGACAGCATGCAACCCGCGGATCATGGTCTCACCCCCAGCTTTGAGGAGTTCCGCACAGATATTATAGACACCAGCTGCCTTGCCACCCCTCAACTTTGCTACAGCCTCTCTGACTTCGTCAAGAAGGGCTGCTGTTTTGTCAATGGGTGGATCGGCATCCACTGCTCGTAACCCAGTGGTGTGAAACTGCTCAATTGGAGGGTCCACTGTGAACAACTGCCTAAAGTACTCAGCCCAACGAGCCATCTGCCTAACTTCAAAGGCGCTGTCATTAATGTTCCGTTGGGTGATATATAGTAAGTGGAAATCAACATGCTGTTTTCGAAATTAAAGGCGTATGAAAACAGTGCATCATGCGTGGGTTCCAAACACCTATACAGTGTAACGTCAACACAGTATGGCGTAGCGGTGAACTTCAGGTTGGTTGTTTGAGCTGTAAATATTCTGAAAACTGGCGGGATAGTTAAGTAAGATTTCCAGTGGTGTACGTATATGCAACTACTACTACAACGAGGCTGGATGACACGCTCTGTCACCCTGCTTCACCAGCTCACTCGAACGTGCCTTTTAGCTCATTTGTGGCTTCGCCAACCTGCTCAACAGTCTGTTCGAGGTAGCTCGCCCTGCTTCACCCGCCTGTTTGACTACATACTAGGCGAGGTGGCAGGCGTCCCACGGATCACAAGGCAGACCGTCATTGTGCTCCAACCACAGCACTCTGCCTCTACCTGCATTATCCACCTATGGCTGTTCTCCTGGGTTACTGCTGAACCGTGGGCTGGCTTCGAGTGTCTCCCTTCCCAGCCTCTCCTTGTTCCAAGCTAGTCCTAACCCCGCCATCGTTTCTTTCTCCGTCGTCCACACTACACCACTGCCACCGTTACGAATGAGTCTCGTGGCTGACCAAGTGTCTGACGGAGGGACCTGAGCTTCTGGCAGTACTTACATATGTACACATCCACATCTTGGAGTTGTTTGTGAGGCCGTTGGTGGATTCTACTATTCATTAGTAAACCCTTACCTTGGTATATTTTGTGCTTTTGAGCCTTCTGTTCTTGGTCTACCGCCAGGCCCAGACATGTGGCGACCTTGTCAGGATTGGTTGACCGTGCAACGGAAGGTTTGACATTTTTCAGTGGCTACGCGTGCCACTTGCCTTCTGAGGCCCGGAAGTGAGTGAGTTTGTCCTTCTTTTTAGTCTTGTCGCTAAAGTAAGCTTCTAGTTTGTTAAAGGAATTAATTATCAGACAGCTCCTGCCTGTACCAATGCTGTCATGCCATATTTCTATATTTCTCGTTTTCTTTTGCAGAACTTTGTTTGCTGTGTAAAGAAATTCCTCCAGTCTGCACAATCTTCTCTAGAAGTATTGTGCTTGCCACTAAATGTTGCGCTCTCGGCGGTCGAGTGCAGGGATAATTTATTTTCTGTTTTGTTTCTACAACTGTTTATTTTTGTGCTCAGTGGTGCTAACTTGGGTTATTATGTTTACCTTTGAACTCCATCGAAGGCCCAGGCAGAAGTATTAGGTCTCCAGGACATGGACCTAAGTCAGTATGTTCTTCAATAATAAGCCATCGAGAAGGATAAGTGGGCCCAAGAGAGAGAAGATAGGCAAGTAAAAAAAAAAAAAAAAGATAGGGAAGAGAAGATAAAAAAGTGATTCAAAGAAAGAGAATTAATTCTATCTAGTCAATATACGAGCTGACAAGGCGATTAAGCTCGCCCGGATTGCCAACGCAGCGAATAATCCCATTGATGCCACAATCTCCCAGGCTCCTCCTGGTGACTCTTCGGCTGGACATCTTCATACCCAGTCGAATTAAGGCACTCTAGCTAACCACATCAGTTTTGTTTCTGCCATGACTGCTTCGCCACCCACTGCCTAGATACAAGCTGTTACTATCCGGGGGCCAGATCCAGCAAACACATACGCCGGCGTATGTCAGCGTAAGTCTGAGATACTCCTCTTTCGAAGACTTTCTTGGATCAGGAGCTATATCTGCGCCAAAACGATGACGTCACAACGCCAGACTTTACGCCTAGGCGCAAGTCTGCGCCCGCCCTCCCTGTCTGGATCCAGCAAGCGTACTTACTCCATTTCCGTGACGTCACAGGGCCAATATTATGGCGTAGATTTACACCACCTCATGCGGAAGTGTAGCCCCGGCGTATCTCATATATATAAATAAAACGTCATTTATCATGCCTAATAGACGTTACCACCGAGGTAAGGATTGAAATATAAGCCTATTGGTAGCCGGCAGCGGCGTATGTTTACAAATGTTTAGGAGATACAAGCCTCGGTAGGGAGGCCGTTTGGGCCGTAGGGGCTGCCTTCGGTGTGTTTTTTTTATTAGTTCGTTATTGGGCAGCACCGGTTTTTTAGACCACTAGCAGAGTCCTGCGCGGAATTGTTGTGGGGCGAGGCGAGGTTGGCATCCCACGACTAGATTAATGTTGTTTCACTATCGTAATTTGGACGTTTTTGAGAATGAAACTTTTGTTCTGATGCCTGCCCCTCAGTGACCCTGCACTATGGTTAGGTCACTCATGACGCTTGCCCCTCATTGCCCCTGAATGGTAGTTAGGTCACGTTTGCCAGCCTTTAATGGTACCTGGAATTGATCCCGAACGGAATACTCGCCACCGTCGGAGATTTTTCCATTTATTTTACGTCGGCGTGAGTGCCTATTAAGCTTACAAGAGTTTACTAGCCATGTAAGGACCTAATGGTCTGTTATTTTTGTGTTTCCTGTGTAATCCTTTGTAAGCGACAGTTCCAAATCTATATATTAATATAAAAGTACCCGATCTATATATTTAAACAGCTTTTACCCGAGTTTCTGAAGTCAGGGGTTGAATATATATCGGGGGTTAGTTTAGCCGAGGTTAGTTTAGTGATGGTGGGCATCACTAAACTAACCTCGGCTAAACTAACTCCCGATATTCAATCACTGAATTCAGCAACATGGGTAAAAGCTGTTTATATATATAGATTGGGGACTTTTATATTAATATATAGACTTATCTCATATAAGGGCATGTCTGGGGTTTTGGCATGTTACATAACCAATGTCCACGTATTGTATTAAAGTGTAGTTTTAAATTGTTTTGGGACAAGCGAAAAACTTGTCTTCTCGGTTGGTGCTTCAGTTATAATGGACGAGAACTGCGCGGTCGCTACCGCTGTTACCACATATGTTTTCTATATTACTTTTTGTTTAGTATAATATACAGTTTTAATGCACTTCCGCGTAACCTTTAAAACTTATATACATATTATAGAAATGATATAGTTGTCTAAGACATACTCATACAGACACAACTTCCCCTTCCAGAGGCCACCCAACCATATAGGAGGTTAGGTTAGGTTTATAATCTCGCCGGGGGGTCGAGTGGGGCGGAGGCCTCACGTTAGGAAGTAAATTTGGTTCTATCCATCTGAAAAAACACTAAATTTAGGCAAAGCAAAAAAAGTCAGTGTCTCAGAAAATGACCCCGCAGTCCTCGTCCATTTTGACCAAAAGCACTAATTTTAGGCAAGGCAAAAAAAGCCAGTGTCTCAGAAAATGACCGCGCAGTCCTCGTCCATTTATACCAAAAAACACAAATTTTAGGCAAGGCAAAAAAAGTCAGTGTTTCAGAAAATGACCACGCAGTCCTCGTCCATTTTTACCAGAAACACAAATTTCACCCAAGGAAAAAATAGTCAGTGTTTCAGAAATTGTACCGCGCAGTCCTCGTTAATTTTTACCAAAAGCACTAATTTTAGGCAAGGAAATTCGAGTCAGTGTCTCAGAAAATGACCGCGCAGTCCTCGTCAGTTTTACCGGTATCTTTCCTTTGCTATCATACTAACCTAACCATTACCGTCGGCGAGAGTTCCCGGTTTGTGTCGGGACGAGAATTTCGGTAGAAAGGAGCACCAGGCAACGATCTCATTATCCCTGAATGATACGATTAGGTCACTCAGAATGTCTGCCTCTTAACGCCCTTGAAGTATATGATCTACCATGATGTCTGCCCCTTATTGTCCCTGAATTGTTAGGTTAATCAGGATGGCTGGCCCATTATTGCCCCTGAATTATCTATTAAAAGTCAATCAGGATGTCTGCGCCTTATTGTCACTAAATTCTATATTTCTGGTCAATCAGGGACCCTTCCTCATCGCTTTATATAGGGCGCATCGCTTTGTTGTGTCAAGCCAGAGGCCAGCTGAGTAATGTTTGTAAACACTATTTATCTCGGGGCAGCCTTGTGATTGGCTGATAGATCCGAGTAGATAATATAAATCACTGCTGTGATTCGCTATTAGCGAGGATGACGTCATTGTATTCGCCCGCCAATCAACTGTCTCTGTCGAGATACTCCGAAATACTCCTCCTTACGCCTGGCGTAAGGCCATCTTCGGCGGATTATTCAGGGTCGAGGGTTGCGCTGGAGTAGCATTTACGCCATACATACGCCGCTTGACTTACGCTTTGTTGCTGGATCTGGCCCCGGGCTGGTAAGGCTAAACGACGTTATCCCTTGTTATTCCAGATCTTCAACCCCTGTCAGTCACTCTTCAGGACTTTTACAATTCCAGGCATCGTATGCATTCCTTGCTGCAACAAAAGTAAAAACCTGGAAAGGTCGACCAGCCAAGATATGACTCTTCATTCAAGTTCATTTACATATATGATCTCCTCTACCGGAAGTATGTCAGGTCTCATCGTCCGGATAAGGTTAACCAGCTTTGCCTTGTCGTGCCCAGTGACTGTTGACAGATCATACTCGCCGTGACCTACGAGAATCACTTTGCAGGACACTCTCAGTCCCAGAATACAGACCAGTTATCAAACCAATAGTCCTTGCAGGATTCTCTCGAAGTCGCAGAAGATCCCAGAGTGACTTACGATGCACTGAGTCAAGCGCCTTCTTGAGATCAACATAGGCTGCAAGCATCTCCTGTCGAAACTCACGTCGGCGTTCCACCAGGACACGAAGCGCTAGGATGCGGTCCGTTGTTGACTTACCAAGCGTGAACCCATACTGCTGAGGTCTCTGATGCTTCAGCAGATGACTGCGGATCCGTGTCAGCAATAGATGGGTAAGCACCTTGCCTTGCACGCTGAGCAGTGTAATACCGCGGTAATTGTTGCAGTCCTGACGGTCCCCTTTCCCTTTCCAGATATTGACGACCAGCCCCCTTTGCCAATCAGGAGGAATGGTACCCGATTGCCACACGGCAGTCAGGACAGCATGCAACCCGCGGATCATGGCCTCACCCCCAGCTTTGAGGAGTTCCGCACTGATATTAAAAACACCAGCTGCCTTTCCACCCCTCAACTTTGCTACAGCCTCTCTGACTTCGTCAAGAGAGGGTGCGGTTTCGTCAATGGGAGGATCGGCATCCACATCCTCTAACCCAGTGGTGTGAAGCTGCTCAGTTGGAGGGTCCACCGTGAACAACTGCCCAAAGTACTCAGCCCAACGAGCCATGTGCCCATCCATGTCCGACACGAGGCGCCCATCTGCTGTTCGAATAGCACTCGCCCGAGATGGAGACTTGGAACGGAGCTTCTTCAGGGCTCTGTAGGTGGGTCGGAGGTCATTAGCGTTCAAATGACCCTCGACATCCTCAGCGAGACTCCTGACATACTTCTCCTTGTCTCTCCCCAGAGGGTTCTAGTCCGGCGTGACAGAGCCCTGTGCTGGTCTTGGTTCCCAGCCAGCCTGGCATCGCGACACTCCTCGAGTTTCTCCAGCGTCTCCGTCAAGACAAAACCACGCCTTGACCTCGGACGCTCCCCAATACACTCCTTGGCAGCCTGTAGAGATTCACGTTTGAAGGTATCCCACAGTTCTACAGGGTCCTCGAAGGCACCGAGCACATCAAACCGATTTGAACTGCCACCGCATACTCATGAGCACATGTCAAGTCCTTCAGTTTCTCAAGATGAAACACAGTATGGTTACCTCATGAGATTCTTTTGGACTTGACATGAAGCTAAAGTGTAGCAACAACAAGTCTGTGATCTGTTCCAAAGAACTCAGCACTCAGGTAAACCCTGCAGTTCTGGAGGATCCTCCAACGAGTACTAATACTAATGCAGCCCATTAACTCTTATAAAAATCCTGCTTGCGCCACCACGGGCGAGGGCCAACCATTACAGCCCTCGAGTACAGGGCCTACCATCCCACCCCTGGAGATCACTGCCAAACGGCGCTATAGGCACACACACACACACACACACACACACACACACACACACACACACACACACACACACAACACACACACACACACACACACACACACACACACACACACACAAACCGTGTACGAAGCAGCGCGAAACTCGGGGAGATAATGCGCAAAAGTCGGGATGGTAAGAATTTAGGACTCAGCGCAAACTCGAGGATCGCGAAACTCGCATAGCGTGAAACTCGGGAGGGTACTGTATTCAATTACTTCCCTGTTATCTGAGACCCTGACTAATTTCTCCCGGCCAAGTTTTTTTATCATTACCAGAAGTGTTAAAAGTAGAAGTGCGGAAGTTATTCTAAAGCTTTATCTGGCTCTAGTCAGACCTCACCTAGACTATGCGGTTCAGTTTTGGTCTCCATATTACGGTATGGATATACCCTTGTTAGAATCAGTGCAGAGAAGGATGACCAAAATTATGCAAGGAATGCGTAATTTTAGTTATGAATAGAGATTGAAGTTAATAAAGTTACACTCACTCGAGAGACGCAGAGTAGGGGGCGATTTGATAGAAGTTTTTAAGTTGATAAAGGGATTTAATAAAGGAGAGGTAGGAAAAGTTCTTACGGCTTTTAACCAGGGTAGAACAAGAAGTAACGGATTCAAGCTGGAAGAGCGTAGATTTAGACAAGAAATAGGGAAAAACTGGTTCACAAATAGGGTGGTGAATGATTGGAATGGACTCAGTAGACAAGTAGTTAGTGCGGAGTCATTGGGGAGCTTTAAAGAGGGGCTGGATAGGTTCATGGATGGGGATGGAAAGTGGATCTAGGTAGTGTTAGGTGACAGGAACTACCACGTGTAGGCCTCGCGTCCTCTTGTAACTTCCTTATTTTCTTATGTTCTTATGTTCTTTTCTCATCGGAAATATGAGCTGAAGATCTAGAAGCATTTCTTCTGGCCTGGTATGGTCACCGACATCCGAGCGTATTGCAGATCCTGCGACAAATGCCAGTGAATGTTTGCTATGAGCTGAGTTCGCCCTGTCCCCCTTAACACGCGTCCTATCGTTGCTGAAACATTCTCCCGCGTCGCCAACGACCTGGTTGTGGCCCTGTGACAATCTTCCTCACAAGGTCACAGCTGCATACTTACCTTGACTGATTTCACCACTGGGTTCAATGAAGCTGTTCCTCTGAGAGACATCGATTCTATAGCCGTCGCAAAACCATTGCTGATAATATTTTCTTGTGTTGGTATCCCCAAGGAAATTGTGTCAGACCGTGGTACTCAGTTTACGTCCCATTTGATGTCTGAACTTCATTATTTATTGGGGGTAAAACCAATCTTCAACACTCCTTTTTATCGCAGTAAAAATGGACGAATCGAAACACTTCATGGCTTCCATAAGCCGCCCTCCGTTAACTTTGTGCCAACAAGCTAAGGGAGTATCACCACTATCTCATGCCCTTATTGTTCGCCCTTAAAGAAATGCCTAGCAACAAGAACAGGTTCTCATCATTTAAGTGGCCGCTCTGTTCTTGGACCACTTTCCGTGTTGAAGGACCTATGACAGATTCGCAACATCAAGGGAGAGGAAAGGACCATTCATCCTCGAGATGAACGACAAACTGACTGAATATGACAAGCTATTGCAAAAACGCTGATGAAAGTAATGCCCATTAACAATTCTACTTTGAAGTAAGGTCCCAAGATAAGCAGTTTAAACACGGTAATGAAGTCTTGCTACCCTTAATTAGTGAATCTGGTAAGTTTCTGGTTGCTTGGAGTGGTCCCTACAAGGTCCTCGAGAAGCGTGGCAAAGTTTATTACCTTATTGATGAGTCTCGTGTTCCTAAACTTTACCATGCCAACTTACTAAAGAAATACCATCGTAGGGCTGTACTTCACAGGGTGCACATCCTCGACGAGGTTCCTACCCTCCAAACTGACGAACCTTTATCAGGTGCAATTGCCGTCGGGGAATAAGAATCTTTCACCTCCCTTTAACCCTGCTTCCGTTCTATTGTGACCTTGCCAGGATTGGTTGACCATTGATCGGAAGGTTTGACTTGTTTCAGTCGCTGCGCGCGCCACTTGCCTCCTGTGACCAGGTAGCAAGTGTTCTTGTCGTTCTTTTTTTTGTCTTTTTCCTGTTGCTAGAGTAATCTTCTAGTTTATTAAATTAATTATCAGGTAACTCTTTCCTGTACCCGTTCTGCCATATCACATTATTATATTTCTCGTGCTCTCATGCTGATAACGGTTGACTGTGTAGAGACATTCCTCCAGTCTGCACAATCTTCGCTGACAGCATTGTGCTTGCCGCTAAATGCTTCGCTTTCGACGGTCGAGTTCAGTGTTAATCTATTTTATGTTTTGTTTTTGCAACTGTTTATTATTTTGTGTTGTGTTTACTGGTGCAAACTTGGATTATTTTGTCTACCTCTGAACTCCTTTAATTAAAAGCTCAAACAATAGAACTAGGTATCCGGGACAAGGACCTAAGTCAGTATGTTCTTCAACAACAAACCATCAGGAGGGATAAACCGGCCCGCGAGGGGGAAAAGCAGTGAAAACAAAAAAATGAAAGGGAAGAGAGGAAAGCCAAATAAATAATGAAAGGTTCATAAAGATAATAAAGAAGAGAGGAAAAGAAGAAAGTGAATTCCATCTAGTCAAGATACAAGCTGACAAGGAGAGACACATATAAAAGAAAGGGAAGAGAAAGGGAGTTCCATCTAGTCAAGTAACAAGCTGATAAGGGTAATGAGCTCGCCCGGATTGCCAACGAAGCGAAAGATCCCAACGATGCCACAATCTCCCAGGTTCCGTGTTATGAAGCTTCTCCTAATGATTGTTCGTCTGGACATCACCCTGCTCAGTCGACTCAAGGCACTCTAACTAACCACACCAGATTCCTCTCTGCCGTGACTGCTTCGACACCTACTGCCCAGGTACAAACTATTACTACTCGGGCTTGTAAGGTTAAACAACCTCATCCTCTTTTCTTCCAGAACTTTAACACCTGTCAGACACTCACCAGGACCTAACCGAACTCCAGGCATCTTGTGGATCCATTGCTGCAGCAAAAGTAAAAGCCTATACTGGACAGTAGGGTGGTCCAAGACGAGCGGGTAAAATTTCAAAGTGCACTGGTCCTTTCTCCATACCACTGCTTTTTTTTTGTGTTGCATTCTTCTCCTGTTAAAATTCTCGTGATACAAGTTTGATTACGTTTATCAGGATTGGGTCAGAGATGTAGACCAATGTTGTTCTAATTTCGGTGCCCATGACTTCACAATGAATACTCGAGCTGACGATTGTCTTGCCGCTAATGCTCGCTTTCGACGGTCGGTTCATGTAATCTATTTTATGTTTTGTACGTTTGTACAAACTTTGATTATTTTGTCTACCTCTGAACTCCTTTAATTAAAAGCTCAAACAATGGGGAGTTTTCAAAGCTAAGCCGCCAGATGTCTCTCGCGCATCTCACATCCTCTGCTCTTTGAGCCTGTATGATCTATCATTTACCGTAAATTCTCTGTACTTCTTCGGGACATATCAGAATTACCCTTCAATACAACAACTGAAACAGTTCTTAATAATAAATATAGTTTATCATTTTATTTGTCTGCACTTGGTGAAAATATTGGCAAAACAATTGAATACCTGAAAACTCAATCTTTAAAAATCGTCTTTTCATGAAAAAACGCAAGTTGAAGCAGAATGAGGCTTCAGGAAATATCTACTTGTATGTAAGCATTCACTGAGTACCTATTTTGGGTGTATACGTCTCTCTTACGACGAACATTTTACCAAATCAGAGTGTGGCGTTCAGCATCTCCACCCGCTGGCGCTGGCCGGGAAACCATCCCGCTGGCAGGATCTGCTATCACCCACTTTCCTGTTGACACCACACGGGAAGGGACTCAGCTCAGTGCCGCCGCTCCCTTACCTCACGGCTCATATCTCTGATACTCCTAACTTCTTAATACCAGAGGCTGTCATCCTAACTATCATCATCCGCTTATCTCATCACACTCTATCCTCTACTGGAATATTCGTGGCATCTGCTCCCACATACCGTTTCCCACATAAAGGGTATGTGGGAAATGTGTATTTCCCACTTTGTCTCCTTATTTCGTGCTTTGACTGTGACTTTGCATTGTGTTGGGGCGGAGCGGAGTGGCGCGTGTAGCTACGTGACAGACGTGCAGTCACTATTGTACTGTGGGTAGTAGTAATTGGGGTAATAAAGCCGTGCACAGCAGTAAATGTCTCCTTGTAGTCCTTCCCGTCTCCTCCATAGCCCTGAGCCGTTAGTGTGTGACGAAGTTTGAGAGGGGTGGGTTGCCCCCCCCCCTCCTTCGTTACAATAGGATAAACCAGAGGACATAGGGTATTCAGAGGGAAGGGTTGATTGATTGATTCTGAGGGAAGGACATTGAGGTGGAGGTGGCGGCGGAGCTCTCACATGTAAGTAAACAAACGCTTTCAACTGTCTTCCATCCCGGACTGTTGTTGAGGTGCCAAGCACTTAAAATTACTTCTTGGTTAAATGTTCGTCGCAAGACAGACAGACACAACTAAAATAGGTACTCAGTGAATGCTTACATACAAGTAGATATTTCCTGAAGCCTCATTCTGTATGAACTTGCGTTTTTTCATGAAAAGACGATTTTTAAAGATTAATTTCAATATTCAATTGTTTTCCATATTTTACCAGTGCAACAATAACGAATACATTTTACATACTAAGCCAATTGTTGTTTAAGGTATTTCCCTGGATTGATCCCCATAACAATTCATTACGGAAATGATAATGTTAATGCTGAATTCAGATTTGTTTCCCGAGTAAAGCTTTGGGTAGCTCATAAACCCGTCATGGACTCTAGTATGAGAAAGGACTAATCGTTGTTTTTAACTCCGAAGGTCATAAGGATAAAGTGGTTGAGTGACACGATTTTTGAACAACAAAATATGCCAAAGAAACGATTGTTAATGAAAGTAAAATTGAAATTTGTACATATTTGCAGTTTAAGTAATGAAGAAAATGATAAGCAATTTACAAGTGTAAGACCCTTATAGTTAAAAAAAAAGGATTTTCTCTATCTCTATTAGAAGTACAGCCTACCGGATTCCCTAATTAGCGAATTCAAACGATGATGAAATCCAGTTCCGAGTTTGAATCTTCTCTTATTGTTGATAAATGTGCATCGCGTTCAAACCCCAGATCTAACAACCATTGGGTCCGGATTTCGACGTGCTCCACGTATGATATTTTCCGGGTTAAACCTATGATCGAAAGCTTTAGGTAGACCTCTAATCATTTTTATCGCAGATTTACATAGGCTTAACATGGTAACAAAAATAACCTTGTGGAGGAATACAAAGTGAAAAATATTTTTGTGACCACCCTTGGACAGGGACTAGGCAAGAAATATTCTTCACTCAAGTTATTTATCGATTACTTCCTCTACCGGAAGTTTATTACGTCTCAAGGCAGGATAATGTAGACCAACTTTGCCTTGTCGTGCCCAGTGACTGTCGACAGATAATACTCGCCGTGACCTACGAGAATCCTCTAGCAGGACAATTTTTTTCATCGAAAAAATGAGCTGGAGTCTGGAAGCATTTTTTCTGGCTTGGTATTGGCGCTGACATCTGGGCGTACTGCAGATCCTGCGAAAAGTACCAGCGAATGTTCGCCAAGAGCTGAGTTTGCCTTGTACCCTTTATAGTCGGCAGACCTAGACCTTCAAAACAACTTTTGATGGCATTTTTTGTTCACAGCTGGCAACCATGCTAGAAAGTATCACTATGATATAAGGTTTTAGAAACACCCGGTTGCCAAAATAGCATTTGACCTTTAAGGTCAAATTTGGAGATCAAAGGTCAAATAAGGTCAAATTTAGCATTTTCCTTCTTTAATTGTGTATTTCCAAGTAATGTAAGGTTTGGCAAGAAACAATGAGGATTTAATGACTTACAAGGGTTCTAATTTGAAAAATAATAGGTAATTGTGAAGGAAATTAGGATTAAAAATGCTCATTATTCCATTATAAATCGAAATATACACAAAGTAAAGATCCGTTCCTTTCACGTCACTTCATGAAAATTTACCCGTTTCTTCATTAAGAAGGCACTACGATGGTTGATAATATTTACATGGTGTAATGTCATGCCCAGACCAACATGATTTGGTTAACTTCTTCCCATTTGACAGTGCAAACACTATGTCTTGAGCGATATTGCATATTCTTTGCTTTGTTGCAGTATGTCCCATATCCTCCAGTTGATCTTCATCCTTGTCCAGCACGTCAGTACCGCCATAGAGTACAGATATAAACAGATATAAGCTGTCTGGAACAATGGCTTCCACTGCATCTACTGTCAGACCCCTCCATGATGTATCATGACCAGGCATCCGTTCTAAGTTGGCTCACAGTTGAAGTGCAGTGTAGACGATTTCCTGCAGCTCATTGACTGCAGGGAGCTGTAGTTAGGATGTCATGGATGTACTATCACAGTCATCCTTTCCCTCAGAGATCTCTGATAGGGCACTGGCAATAACATACTGAGATTTGTCACTGGGATAAAGAAGAAGTAGTAGTCCTTTTCGATTGCGTGGTCATATAAAGGAACCTTCATCACCAATAACCTTATGCAATGCAGTATATAGCGTCTGCCTTCAGGACAAGTAGCTTTCAGGGATGGCTTGCTCCGTTGCATTACATAGTTCCACATACTTCTCCCAAGCTTTTCCCATATCATACACATTACCAGCAGACCCGCCAATAATATGTCCCCTAGGTCATTCAGGGTTGGATCTGAGCACTGAGAATGACGTGCTCTCTTTCTTTTCAACCTTCGCTCGAATTCAACACAGCGTTGTTTGTGGTACTTCCCTTCTGTAGCTATTAAATATATAACATTGGCCACCCTAACCGACATGACATAGTCCTCTTTCGATAGGTCAATGATGTTTGGCGACCCTTTCATTGTCATTATGCTGTGGAGGTCAGCCTTTCCTGATCGTTGGCAGAAGAAACAACGTTCCCAGTCAACTGCATAGTGGCTGTACTTTCGAGTTTCATAGGATGAACTTTGAGTCTGCTCATAGAACACTGATTTAGTGGTATCATCTGCACGTTCCTTGCTCCTTCGATCCCGTAGTCGAGACAAGCAGCTCTCCGATGCAAAGTTGATGTAGCACGTCTTGTGCCACTTCATGGCTGCTCCAGCCCTGTCCTCATCTGGTAGTCTTCAGTCTGTTCAAAGTAGCAAGGGACGCCCAATCCTTAAGGAGTCTCCAAAGGAAATCTGTATTTCTCCTCGTATCCCGTAGCGCCAATATGTCTACGCCATCGTCTTTCTGAATGGTTTTACATAATCTGACCAAGTTACATTATGATTGGACAATAATTAGTATTTTTTTCCGAGATATAAAATTTTTCTTCAACAAAAATTACAAAAAATCCCAGCATTGCTTGTTTCATAAAACTGTGTTGCATGGTGTTCCTAAGACACTCATCTACAAAACTATGTAACATATTTTTATATCACTTCAAAAAGGGTAACAAATGTGCACTCCAACACTATCGTAGTCACCACTTTTGATATAAAAAATCGTAGAAAATTAGATCTTCTTGCAAAGCATATTTCCTTATATACTTTTAGGCGTATACATGTGAATAAAGTGTGAGAAAAGGTGTAAGACTATAGTGCAAGAACTGTGGGTGATGTTAGAAAAATAATATTTTCAGAAACAATTATTTATATTTAAGAAAAAATAGATCAAAGCTGCTAAGTGGCTATAGTCTTCCCTTTTTAGCATCTTGGTTTCTGAGGTGTGTTACAGCAAGAGTACGTCAGACTTGAGGGGCAACAGAACCGAATTTAGAACCGAATTTTAGTGATTTTCGGCTCCCAGCCACGGAAACTCACCTTCAGCCGTGTCCTTTCAGTAGCAGCATGCTGGATCATTTTCTTTTCGTCGTCATCGTTTTCCCCCTTCCTTGCGACAACTGGAGTAGTCAATGGTTGAACAGGTGCCTCGCTTCCGTTTAATTAAGCGTGCCAATGGGAATAACTTCTAATGAGAAGAAATATGTGACCCTGAAAGCAAGACATAGTGTTGTTACTGGAAGAAAGGAATGCCTATGCTTACGTCACATATACAGTACATCACATTAAAAATGTCAAGTGCATTGTGGACAGGTGCGTGCATACATGTACCGTAGATAACACTAAAGTCGCCAGACAACGTTTTTTATTTATTTACATACGTCTGGTGGCGTTAATACTTACATTTCTACATCCATGATTTCAGGAAAGTTAGAATGGGCTATCTGGAGAGTCTGTGTCATTTTGTGTCTTCATCTGTGTCATATTATGGCTATAAATGAACAGATTACAAAAATAAACCGAGTGGTGACGTTGATAACGGGCTACATTAAGGTCGCCATCTAGTGTTTATGTTTAGAGTGTCCTCCCGCCGTCGTAGTCGCCCGAAAAAAAAACGAGCAGGGAAATTTGAAACCGTATATACTTGCAGATACAAAGCATAAAACACGCTGCAACGGGGTAGATTTCTACATACAGTCATGATAAAAACTACTGTGTATCATCTTCAGTGGCACATACAAATCAGTAGTCATGCTATAATTCGTAATATTTGGCGGCTGGCGACATTATTGCAGCTGGCGACTATAATGTTATCTACGGTACCTACCTATTCACCAAAAAGAGCTTAGTTGTGGTTTTGACAACAATTTAGGGCCAAGATTGGCCTAAGCGTCAGTGACAGTTAAGATAGGCTATCCCAACTTCCTGAAAAACCAATGCATTAATGAGAAATTGACTCATATATCACATTATTTCTCCAATATTTCATGCCAGACCTAAGATTATTTGAAAGTATAAGATAAAAGGGGGAAAAACTAAATATGACCTTATTTGACCTTGTGACCTCCAAATTTGACCTTAAAGGTCAAATGCTATTTTGGCAACCGGGTGTTTCTAAAACCTTACATCATAGTGATACTTTCTAGAATGGTTGCCAGCTTTGAACAAAATATGCCATCAATACTATTTTTTGGGAATCTTACCTAGGGTTGACCTGCTGACTCTTAACTCGGTTTCTATCGTTACAGAAGCATTATCCCAAGTCGCCAATGACCTGGTTGTGCCTCTGTCACCAACTTCTTCACCATAGCCATCGTAGAAGCATTGCTGAAAATATTTTCTTGTTTTGGTATCCCCAAGGAAATTTTGTCAGATCGTGGTACTCAGTTTACTTCCCATTTGATGTCTGAAATTCATTAGTTTTTGGTAGTAAAACCAATCTTCAGCACTATTTTTCATCTCAGTGAAAATGGGCGAATCGAAAGATTTCATGGCTTCCTTTAAGGCGGCGCTCTGTTAACTTTTTGTCGACAAGCTAAGGGAGTAGCACCAGTACCTCATTCCCACATTAATTATTCACCATTTGAACTGCTGTATGGCCGCTCTGTTCGTGGACCCTTCCCGTATTAAAGGACCTATGAGAAAATCGCAACATCAACGGAGAGGAAAAGACCAGTTTTCAATTTGTCCTTGAGCTGTGTGATAAACTATCTGCATGTGCCAAGCCTGCTGCACAAAACGTTGACATAAGAAATTTCCATTACAAATCCTACTCTGACGTCAGATCCCAAGATAAGCAGTTCAAACCTAGTAATGAGGTCCTCTTGATCCTCAAGTCACTCTGGTACGTTGATCTACCTTGTCTGGTAGATCTTGTCTGGTAGCTTGTCTTGTCTGTAGTATATCAACTGGTAAGTTGTAGGTCGCTTGGAGCGGACCCTACAAGGTCCTCGAGAAGCGTGGCAAAGTTGATTACCTTATTGATTAGTCGTGTGGTCCTGAAAGTGGTCATGCAATCCTACTAATGAAAGGCAGTTTCAGGCCTGTAGTTTACAAAGTGCACATCTTCGACGACGTTCCTACCCTTCAAACCTTCATCGGGTGTAGTTGCCGTAATGGATGAATAATCTTTCATATTCTTTTCAACTTTGCTTTCCTTAGCTGCTGAATATCAGTATGATTATCCACCTCTTGGTATGCCCGCAGTTAACTATAGGCTGGAACCAACAGGCAGACATTGATTAGGTACTGTGCGACTTCAAGGATGTGTTCTCGTTAGTGCCTGGATGTACCTCCACTATTGAACACGATATTGTGCTAACGACCACTGACAGGATCCAAGACAAGTTATATCCAATACTGGTCTAACTGAAACCTTTCTTTGAGGAGTGACTATCTTTGTGGCTTGTACATGATAACAATTGACTACCGCAAGTTAAACTATGTAACAGGTTTCCATGTTGAACCCATATGTAATATAGAAGAATATATGCACACATTTGCTGTTGCTAAGTTTTTCTCTGAACTAAATCTCTGTAAAGCTAATTATCAAATTCCTCTAATAGACAGAACAATACCATTAACGGCTAAAACCATTAATTAACCACTCACAGAGGTCTGATGGAATTATGCCATCTCCCCTTTCGGTCTTGTGACTGCATGCACTACTTACAGCAAGCAGATTGATACGACTGGTCCTTGCAGGTTTCCTAAACATCTCCTTCTATTT
>JACEEZ010025179.1:152500-167500 GCA_016584305.1 Chionoecetes opilio
ACGAGATCTGTCTCAGAGAAAATCTCCTGCCCGTATATACTTTAAATATATATATATATATATATATATATATATATATATATATATATATATATATATATATATATATATATATATATATATATGTATAATATATATATATATATATATAATAATAATAATAATAATATAAGCGAAAGTGTGTCATTCACCCATGGTCTTGTCCACGCGAGCTGGCGAGCTATCACCAGTTTTCACCCTCTCAGTGCGAGCTTGGAGCTCATTATTACCGATCTTTGGGCAATACTGGGACCTCACACACCACACACCCCCATCCCCTTGCTCAAAGGGGACAGTAACCGCCCGAATTTGTCAAGTGAAAAAATCCCCGGGAGCACGAGGATTCGAACCGCCTACCCACAGAATGGGAGCCCGGCACGCTGTCACCTGACCATCGCGTGTGTGTGTGTCCGCCATAGGTTCCGCCCCCAGTGGCGCAATCCCATCATATGGCACAGTTTTGGAACCAAGTCGACCAGGGGCACAATTTAAGCCCACTTATGGGATGATCCGATCACTTTTTTTTTTTTTTGTAGTAGCCTATTAGCGAGAATTGTGAAAAAAAAGTGGGTTGCGAGAATTGAGGAAACCTTGATGTAGGGTGATGGGTAATGGGTGAGTGAATGGGTGGAGGGTGATGGGTGAGGGAATAGGTGGGGAGTGATGGGTAATGGGTGATTGAATGGGTGTGTGGTGATGGGTAATGGGTGAGTGAATGGGTGGGCGGTGATGGGTGAGTGAATGGGTTGGGGGTGATATGAATGGGTTGGCGTTAATACATACATTTCTACATCCATGATTTCAGGAAAGTTAGAAGGGGCTATCTGGATAGTCTGTGTTTGGTGGGCCGAAGGCCCACCAATAACCCTCCGCAGGAGCTAGCCAAAAAGTCCGCCCGGAGGGCGGCTTTGCGGCTAGTATATATATATATATATATATATATATATATATATATATATATATATATATATATATATATATATATATATATATATATATATATATATATATATATATATATATATATATATATATATATATATATATATATATATATATATATATACTTATGGTTAAAGTTGATACATGAGGATGTTCAGGGCGGCAAAAACACTCTTCATTTCTTCGGGGTTCTTTGTGTGCGTGCAACGTTTCGCCAAAGCATCATCAGGCTAAAATGGTATTATATTCGTTAAAATAATACTAAAAACTGCTAAAAGCAAACTGCAAAAAAAAAAATAAAAAAAAAATAATCCTATATTATCTATAAACTAAGAATATAGTTTATAATTTAACAAACCTTGAAGTGTATGCTGTCTAGGTTGGCAGAGGACTGGATGAACAATGATATTACAGGTAGCATTTCAGTTCCTATGAGGCGATCGGAACGAGAGTCGGACGATCGAAACAGTGTGATAATCATTTGAGTATATGTAATTGGCATGAGATGACTTGATTATTAAGATCAGAAGACAAGTGCTTGATGTGTATGGATTCTAATAATTTAGTATCACTAGAGAAGTTTGCCTTTGATAAGATTCTAAAATCATCCATAGAGAATGGGTGATGAAGATCATGGGAGTGGGAACGTATTGCAGATGGAGAAGGGAAAGAAATAGCTCGGCCAGTATGAACAGAAACAGCTTTCTTTATGTTCTGCGAACCTAAGGGTTAGATTTTTCGATGTCTCGCCAATGTATCGAGCCTTACAACTCGAACACTCAAATTAATAAATTATGTTGGAATTATCGACCACCAATTGATGGTCGACAACAACTGTTAAACTTATAATGTTGATTAACGTGAACTCACCATGCGATTAACCCAATTCTACCTAAACTGCTATGATACCCTATTTAGCTCTAACTAAGGTATACTCAGTAGTGGCAGGTGGGTTGTAATGTGCGTTGGCTTGATCTCTATCTTTGGGGAAGTATTGTATGTCGAGGTGGTCAGAGTTGCAACAGGCTGGGAGTGGAACTCGTGAACTGCGTGGTGACTGGCTGAATCCTCCACGTAAAATGGCCGCTATTGTTGGTCGGCCGACGAAGCTTTTCACAGCTGAGCCGATATTATCAAAGTGTGTTTTACACTTCGTCCTTTCTTAACCGATTGATCGGTTAAAATGTACTCATATTATTATGAGTTGACTACACCTTAGTGTATAATCAAACCGCTCACTCCAACTTCATGTCGTAGTTACTAAAATTACTGACTGCGTTACTAAATTACCTCCACTGAAATAACCTTTCAGCTTGGCTCGTGCCCGCTACATATTTGTTCCAATAATATTTTACTCCCATACGTGGGTCACTCACAATTATTATACCATGTTAATCCTTTGATTAATTGTGGTATTATAGATGAATACCATCAAATATATATATAATTACATCTTAATATACCCAAATCTTTTATAATATATACATAGGTGGAATTTGTGTTCATATCCCGAATTCCTGACGGTAGGCGCCAAATTCCACCATTGAAATTAACCTTACTCAAAATTAGAGCGGTTTTTAGTGGATAATTTCCACAAATTATATTGGAGATAAGAGTTTTAGGTATAGAATCTTTATATTTGAAATGTGTTTTTATAGTAAATGGATTAGTAAAAACAAATTAAAATTTTGAGTTAGGAAAGTGTAACTTAAGTAGATCATTGAGTTTTTTACGAATGATATAACTAAGATGGCCACAAAATGGAAGTTTAATATAATGTGTGTCTAATATAGATTCGGATTAATTCGACTTAGGGTTGATCTTTTCATCTAAGAAACTAGAGATTGTTTTTTCTATCAATTTAAGGGGATAACCATTACACTGGGGAACAAATTTTTGTTGAGTTAGGTCTGACACTTGTTATTAAGTAATTTTTGGGTGCTGAATCCAAAACTGATCTCAGTTTTTCTCTATCACGTCAAGTTTTTGAACTGTAGGATTTTCGTTTTCATAAAAAATATGAAAAATACTGTACATAACAGTAACAGTGCTTATTTTATAAAAAGTTGCAAATGTTAACATACAATGAAAAATGAAAGAAATAGGCATGAATAGAATGTTTATTTAACATTATCATGTTTTTAGAAAGGATAAGGCTATAATTGTGTGCAGGTTAAGGTAAAAATTTACGTTTGTAGCTTTGTCTGGAGTGTTCAACTTGAGGACTATCGCGTTTGATGCTCCAACAATAGTCAGCCATCATATGCACATCCCATCTACCCTGGTAACGTTCTTGAAATCTTGGTGAAATCGTTCACCTTGCTCGTCGCTAGCAGCACCAAGATTTTCCGGAAAGTTGGCAAGATGGCTATGCAAAAAATGTACTTTAATACTCATGTTGCAACCAAGCGCTTTGTAGCTCTCCAATAGTTTCTGAACAATTTCTGTGTAATTACTTGCACGTGTATTTCCAAGAAAGTTCTTGACGACGTCTTTGAATGATAGCCAAGCATTCTTTTCAAGGTCTGACATAGTACCGTTGAAATGTTCATCTTTGATGAGCTGTCGAATTTGTGGACCATCAAACACACCGGCCTTGATTTTTTCAATTGACAGTCCAGGAAATGCCAAGATGATGTACTTCAAACAGTCGCCATCAGTTGACAATGCTTTTACAAATTGTTTCATGAGACCTAGTTTTATGTGCAGAGGTGGGAATATTATTTTCTTCCTGTCAACAAGTGGCTCATGTACAATGTTAGGATCTCCAGGTTTAAGATCAGATCTCGGAGGCCAATTCGTCTGAACCCAATGCTTCTCTCGAGCTCTGCTATCCCACATACAGAGAAAGCAGGGATACTTTGTGTATCCACGTTGTTGACCAAGAAGGAAGGACACCATTTTAAGGTCAACACAGATGATCCAATTGTGTTTGTCATATTGCAATAACTCATTGACTCTCTTTACATCTCCATATTCTTCACGAAGACAGACCGAATGCCCAATAGGGACTGCGCCAAACAAATTGCCATTGTGTAGAAGGACACACTTCAAGCTCCGCTTTGAGCTATCAATAAACAATCGCCATTCATTTGGATTGTAGATTGAAAGCCCTAATTCCTTCAGTAAACCAGGAATGTTATGGCAAAACACAAAACCGCTGGCACTTCGAAAGTACTGCAGAAATGTACTTTCTCTGGTTCGAAAGTATGATACCTTCACTCCTTGTTCAAGTATGTTTTTCTCGTTCAGTCTTGATGCTAGTATTTCTGAAGCTTTTTTGGATAGGCCCAAATCACGTGCTAAATCATTCAACTCGT
Source organism: Chionoecetes opilio (assembly GCA_016584305.1). Lineage (NCBI taxonomy): Eukaryota > Metazoa > Arthropoda > Malacostraca > Decapoda > Majidae > Chionoecetes > Chionoecetes opilio. The sequence goes on from JACEEZ010025179.1 coordinate 156,802, forward strand.
GCTGATCAAATCCCCTACGAACTGAATCCTCGTGAATGTCAAAATCTGCATCATTGCTGTCACTGCGTTCTTCAACATCACTCAGATCTTCTAGAGGAGGTAGTTGTTCGAAAACTGGCACTGGAATTTCAGCTGAATGAGGCATTGGTCTTATAGCTGACGGACACAAGTGGAATTTTGCTTATCTGGAGGGTAAGCTGTGGAGAAAAAACTTGACGTGCTAGAAAAAAACTGACTACAGATTTGGAATCAGCATGCCAATTTTAGTCTAAATAAGCTCAAAAATCTAACTCAACAATTTTTTTTTTTCAAATTGTTCCCCAGTGTTATTATTGAAAAAATTAGTAAAGAATTTAATTTCATTATCGAAGGCAAACCAGTTGGAGGAGAAACTATAACATCTGTGTAGTAAAGTCTTAATAGTATTGGTTTTAAAAAGTTTAGGGATGAATGATAAATACTGAGTACCAAGACCTGTGTAGGTAGGTTTACGATAGACTGAGGTAATAAAATAATTATCCTTACGTGTAACTAAGATATCTAAAAATGGTAGTGATAATTGGTTTTCAACTTCATATGTGAACTTAATATTTGGGTGTTTAGAATTAAGGTAATTAACAAATAAGGGAATATGTTCAACATTCTTAAAAAGTAAAAAGGTGTCATCAACGTAACGTTTATAATAAAAGTGCTTAAAAGAGGTAGGACAGTCAGACAGCCAAATTTGTTTATGATAACATAGAAAAGCATTGGCAAGGGAAGGACCCAAACAAGACCCCATGGAAACCCCATCAGTTTGGACATAAAGCTTTTTATTAAATATGAATGGAGAGTCTTTTATAGCTAAAGTTAATCAGGGAATTGCTTTTTTGTGTAGATAAGAAAAGTGGTAACATTATGAAATAAATTATCAGTGATGATCTCAATAGTCTCATCTAATGGAATATTTGTATTTTGTATAGGGATTGGATGTCAAAACTAGCCATTACCGCATTGTTTATGTTAATTGTTTTTAATTCATGTGCAAAATCAAAAGAGTTCTTAATTGTATGTTCATTGGTAGTTAGGGGGTCAATTATCGGGACAAAGTATTTAGGTAAGTTATAGTTAAAAGTGCCAATAGTAATAAGAATAGGGCGTAATGGGTTACCTATTTTATGAGTTTTCGGTAATCCATAGAGGACACCAGGGGAGGAACCGCTAGGAAATATATAATTGAAAACGTCTTTAGTAATAACTTTTAATTTAAGTAGTGCTCTAAGATGACGGATAAGTCTGTCCTCCATTTTAGTAATGAAAGGAAATGTATTATCAGTAAGACTTTAAATTTTGTTTTATCATTAAGGATGGATTCAGCTTTGTAAATATACTCAGTATATTAACAAAGCTGAATATCTGGAGTATATTAACAAAGCTGAATCTATCCTTAATGATAAAACTAAAAAGTCATTGTTCTAATTATATCTCAAATGAAGAGAACACAATTAATTTCATAATAAAAAATTACAATATAATACAATAAATATAGGAAAATACAAATCATTTGTAAGAATTGTTTTTGCAGATGCGTGCAAGAACTTGATAGGTGAGAAACTTCTGATGCATTGAGCAACCTCTAAATATTCATATATCTCAATGAAAGTTTAAACAGTGGGTTTTTGGGACAAAAATAACAGTTTGGCGGGGTGAGACAAATACTTCTCAAAAATTTATGTTGTGTATATATAAGGACCACCCTAATATAATTTTATATACTATATACTATATATATATATATTTATATATATATATATATATATATATATATATATATATATATATATATATATATATATATATATATATATATATATATATATATATATATATATATATATTGAGGAGGCGGTAGCGGAGTGGTTAGCGTCTCCGACTGGCGTTCTCGGTGACCCGAGTTCGATCCCCGAAGAAAACCAAAACCTTTCTGCACCGTCGAGTGGCCTAAGAACACCTACATGCCCTGCCAATCAACTTTACCTTCGATTGCGAGTGCATCGGAGGACACAGGGAGGCGGCATGAGCCTCAAATCACAGGCGTCACTATAATAATCCTGCCTGCGCCACCACGGGCGAGGACCAACCATCACAGCCCTCAAGTGAACCTCCAGAGCCTACCATCCGAGCCCTGGGTCACCACTGCCTACAGGCGCTATAGGCACAAATGTAAAATATATATATATATATATAATATATATATTCTATATATATATATATATATATATATATATATATATATATATATATATATATATATATATATATATTTATATATGTATATATATATATATATATATATATATATATATATAGGTATATATATATATATATATATATATATATATTATATATATATATATATAATATATATATATATATATATATATATATATATATATATATATATATAGGTATATATATATATATATATATATATATATATATATATATATATATATATATAATATATATATATATATTATATATATATATATATATATATATATATATATATATATATACGGGCAAGAAATTTTCTCTGAGACAGATCTCGTCAAAAGTGATAGCTAGTTCAGCGTTTATTATCTTATTAAAGATATTTTCTCTTTGTCTTAAGAGTGTCTTATTCTCTTTTGTAATCACTTGTATGACTTCGCCGTAGCTTGTCATTTTGCTGTATCGCGATTTCGGGTCTAAGAACCCTTCTTCAGCAGCATGTGGAAGATGTATTCTCCTCAGTTGTAGAGGTGAGCATGACTTAGACGCGGGGGGAAGCGCTATTTATAGATGAAGTCTGCCTGCCTCGGCAGGCAGGACATCAAGCCAGCCTAAACCGGGGTGTCACAGCGACAGATCCACTTATAGAGGTACTGCATCAGCATCAAGACACCTGAGTATGGGTAAGGGGTGTAGAGTTGGTGACCGTTCATCCCACTGCGGAGGTCACTTCTCTTTGGGACAGGGTCTGAAGGCTTTCTACGCACACGGCAAATTTTGCTCGCAGCTACCTTAGTACCCTGAAGAGAGGGACGCGCACATAAGCTTCAAAGACCGTAACTTCCCGGCTAGGAGGGTCCTACAGAACCCGAAACTGGGTCCATACGGACGTGAGGAAACTATTGAGTAACTCTCATTTGCGCATAATGCTGCGCTACGCATTTTGGCCACCTGAAGTTGCGTACACCCATCGATAACGGGTTTTACTACTAAGCTAGCGTAGGCCCGTAATTTGGGATCACAGTCTACATTAGCGAACTTTAAATTCCCCTTATGCCTTAGTCAGTTTCTCAGGTAGCATGGCTTAGCTTGAGTCTTTAGGATCTAGGCTCAGTCAACCTCAAGTGTGCCACCCGCCAATGGCTTGCACTCCCATTCCCTTGAGCTGCAGCTCTCTGCCATAAAGTACTACCTCACCACGCCCTCCGTCAAGCTGGCACATCTCTCCACAGAAGTCTTTAAGCAAGTTGCCTCTGCAAGGCCCGGTCTGCCGCTTCTGGGAAAAGGACCACGCCGCTTAAAACATTGCATCGCAATCAAGGCGACCCAGGGCTAACCAGTCCCTATGGGGGTTACCATCAAATCCCCATCCTAGCCAAGGCTTTCACTTACTCCAGACGTCTCATTTCCGAAGCGACCCACAAGAAGGGCGCATGGGGCACATAACACCCCCAGCACTCAACAACTGCCACAACCAGCCCGTTGGTTGGTGCCTGGGAGTTCAAACCACTAGCAGTAACCACAGCGGGAGAGTCTAATTTAGACAAGTTAGTTACGCCATCAGTCAATGGCCCCAGTGTTCACTCCATAAAGCATATATAACACACTGCGGAATTCTCTACACCACAGGGAAACCCCCCGTGTGCAGGGAAGGTTTAACAAAGCCTGGATGTTTTTGAGCGTTAGGTCTCGTAAGCAGGGACCAACAACAGAGCCACGTTGCCCAGCAGGAGACCACGAGGAGGTGTAAACCTTTAAACCATGTCCAATATGACGTTATTAATGCCTTACTCGCCACGCTGGGCTGTCATTGCGTCATAAATGGATTAAAACTCTCCCAAGAGAGTCCTGAGAGGGTGTCTCTCAGGTCGTTCCCCTCAAGAGAGTCATAGTTTCTCCCGAAGGTGAGGCCTGAAGTATCTTGTAGGCAGAGCTTCAGCTGTTCTGCTTCGTAGTGACTTTTCGTTTTGATAAAGATGTCATCGATGTAGCGGCAGTATATGTCGGGCATGCTTATTTTCTTGAATACTTCTTCTTCTACGCAGCCCATGAAGAACTTCTTCATGGGCTGCGTAGAAGAAGAAGTATTAAAAAAAATAAGCAAACCCGACATATACTGCCGCTACATCGATGACATCTTTATCAAAACGAAAAGTCACTACGAAGCAGAACAGCTGAAGCTCTGCCTACAAGATACTTCAGGCCTCACCTTCACCATAGAAAGCAGCTCAGATAAATCAATGCCGTTCTTGGACGTCCTTGTAACGCAGAAAGAAGAATCATTCATCACAAACGTCTACGTGAAGCCAACGAACCCCGGACACTGCCTCAACGGAGAAAGTGAATGTCCGCAGAGATATAAAGACTACACAATCGGTGCTTATATCAGAAGAGCTCTCACACACAGTGAGTACATGGCAACTTGTGCACAAAGAAATCGAGCGATCCACTCAAGTCCTCATTAACAACGGCTTCAGCGAGAGAGACATCAACCGTCAGACTAAGAAAATCATGGAGAACTGGTAAAACCCTAACGCCACAAAAAAAGAGTCAGGACATATAGTCCACAGGCCAGGTATAGGTCCAACTGCACCCCCCCCACAACTCTCCGAAACCATAATATTTTGAAGCACTGGGGTCTCCTAAAATAGAAAACAACTGGTAACAGAAAATAAACTGGGACTCACTGTCCCTATTGGGCTCATTTTTTATGGTACCCTAAAAATCGTAAATTTTCTCCTGTGGCGCAACATATTTGGGTTCGCTGTCTTTACAGGCAATATCATCAATAATATTAGGTAATATCTAATACATTTATATCCAAAAACAGCATATGATCTCCTGAGTACCATGACAATCAACAAATATCATGCCTGATGGTGCCAATCTTATAAACTTGGATGTCAAATAGCACTATCCAATATATTTTGGTCATGTCACAAAATAAGCCAAAGTTTTTCTGTTTTTGCCATTGCCAAGGTTAAACACATCTAAATAGGCACCAATGAATACTCTTCTCTGAATATGTTAAACGATGGCTTTCCTATGGTGCTTATACATACACATACATGTGTATGTGTATACACATGTATGTGTATGTATATGTGTATACATAAGCATACACACCAAGTTGATAGGAAATAGTTTATTTAGGAAAGTTTCTTTTGCAGTAAAATGACTCCCTACAGTAGATAAGTTTAATAAGTATCTATTGTGATTGATTAATATCTACAAAGCTCAGAAAATTGAATTCTTACCGCTGCTCACCAGTATTTTGTGTTTCAGGTGAAACAATACCATGCAGCATCTGAAGAGACCATTATCAAAGCAGAAACAGGACCCAGATGAATCTCCTGGCAACCTGCATAGTGCACATACAAGGACTCAATTATGGTGATTTGCGCTTGCTGTCTGAACTAAAGGATGGTGAGAAGAAGTTGGGCAAGTTGCGGGAATAAAAAAAAAGGCGTCTGGCTCAGCCACCAAAATCCCCATATATGATGAAAGATACATGTGCACTCATTCCTGATATTCTGGCTCCACGCCATGGATTACACTGGGAGTGATACAAGCGATTCACCATGAACTTGGACAGGCTGAAACAACCAGCAGAAGACGGACCAAGAGAGGCTACAGCATCCCACACGAGGCGCATAAATTCTAGAGACAATATTTTGTTCAAACCAGACTGCATATTTTGTGGTTCAGAATGCAGGAAAAAAGGTGAAGGTGCACGGAAGCTGGTCAAGTCAGGGATTGAGCTAGTTCGAGTGTATGATGGTTGGAGGTCAGTAGTGGAGATGGCCGAGGAGAAACAGGATGAAAAGCTCCTGACAAGAATAAGAGGTCTTGATCTTTTTGCCCGTGAAGCGAAGTTCCACAGAATCTGCCGTATGAATTACATGCAAAGGGCAAAGAAAGTTCAAATCAGGAGGCACAGCTTCATCAGACTGGCTTAGAAGAGGCCCATCAGAAGGCTTTTGATGCAGTTCGTGATGTAGTAGAAAGAGAAACTGCTTCAAATAAGATCATTTGAGTATTTTTTTGCCCGTATCAAATCTCTTTCCACTACATCACAAACTGCATCAAAAGCCTTCTGATGGGCCTCTTATAAGCCAGTCTGATGAAGCTGTGCCTCCTGATTTGAACTTTCTTTGCTCTCTGCATGTAATTCATACGGCAGATTCTGTGGAACTTCGCTTCACGGGCAAAAAGATCAAGACCTCTTATTCTTGTCAGGAGCTTTTCATCCTGTTTCTCCTCGGCCATCTCCACTACTGACCTCCAACCATCATACACTCGAACTAGCTCAATCCCTGACTTGACCAGCTTCCGTGCACCTGTTGGCTTTGGCCATAGATATGTACTACTACAATTATATATTTAAGGCATTACTAATAATATCCATGTTGAAGTTATTGTAACGGTGACACGCCCGCGGCGCGGTGACACGACGCCACGCCTCGCCTGTGCCACCTCCAACGCATACCATAGATGGCACCTCTAAACAGAAGACAAGGCACTCTTTGTATGGGGACGCCCGACGCCAGCCTCTGGTCCAACCGTTTCCCGCTCCATGTACCAGAGAAGCTTCCCCTTCGATATAGTGCGGACGTGGTGACTCGTCTCTTGTGTGTGTCGTTCGACAAAGACAATCGAACTATTTGTGTTGTGACTTATATCTTGTGCAAATTGACTATTATCTAATCGTGCCATAAACAGGCCGATACATATGCATTATGGTTAAGAAATAATAATCATATAACTTTCACACCATCTTTATACTAGCCCTTACCCTAAACGGCTCGATACTATACTTTATAAAACAAATAAGAATAATGTTAGTACGATAAATAAATCGGCTAACACACCTTCACCTTTTTTCCTGCTTTCTGAACCACAAAATATGCAGTCTGGTTTGAACAAAATATTGTCTCTAGAATTTATGCGCCTCGTGTGGGATGCTGTAGCCTCTCTTGGTCCGTCTTCTGCTGGTTGTTTCAGCCTGTCCAAGTTCATGGTGAATCGCTTGTAGCACTCCCAGTGTAATCCATGGCGTGGAGCCAGAATATCAGGAATGAGTGCACATGTATCTTTCATCATATATGGGAATTTATGGTGGCTGAGTAGGACGCCTTTTTTTGACTTCCTGCAACTTGCCCAACTTCTTCTCACCATCCTTTAGCTCAGACAGCAAGCGCAAAACACCATAATTGAGTCCTTGTATGTGTACTATGCAGGTATTGCCAGGAAATTCAACTGGGTTCTGTTTCTGCTTTGATAATGGTCTCTTCAGATGCTGCATGATATTATTTCCCCTGAAACAAACAAAATACTGGTGAGCAACGGTAAGAATTCAATTTTCTGAGCTTTGTAAATAATAATCAATCACAATAGATATTTATTAAGCTTATCTACTATAGCGATTCATTTTACTGCAAAAGAAACTTTCCTAAAAAAAACTATTTCCCATCAACTTGGTGCGTATGCTTCACAATAAGCACCATAGGAAAGCCATGGTTTAACATATTCAGAGAAGAGTATTCATTGATGCCTATTTAGATTTGTTTAGCCTTGGCAATGGCAAAATCAGAAAAACTGTGGCTTATTTTGTGACAAGACCAAAATATATTGGATAGTGCTATTTGACATCCAAGTTTATAAGATTGGCACCATCAAGCATGATATTTGTTAATTGTATGGTACTCAGGAGATCATATACTGTCATTGGGTATAAACGTATTAGATATTACCTAATATTATTGATGATATTGCCTGTAAAGACAGCGAGCCCAAATATGTTGCGCCACAGGCGAAAATTAACGATTTTTAGGGTACCATAAAAAATAAGCCCAATAGGGACAGTGAGTCCCAGTTTATTTTCTGTTACCAGTTGTTTTCTATTTTAGGAGACCCCAGTGCTTCAAAATATTATGGTTTCGGAAAGTTGTGGGGGGGGGGGTGCAGTTGGACCTATACCTGGCCTGTGGACTACCGGGCTTTCTTCTACACCACTCACCAGGAAGAAGAAAGAGTAATATCACAAATCGTCAACCGTAATGTGAAACGTGCAGACCCAGAGAGGAGAATAAAACTACAAATTTAAGACAAGAACAAGAACACCAGCAACCTCCTTCTCCGTAACAGCCCAAGCCAGACGAAGGAGACAAAACAAAAGTCCCATGTCGTATATAGGATCACATGCAAAAGAGGAAACTGTGAAGTCCTCCCCGCATCCTACATCGGCATGACGACAACGAAGCTGTCCAGACGTCTTACTTGCCACCTAACTTCCGGAGCCCCAAAAAGTCACCTATTAGAAAAACATGGCATCATCATCACAAGAACATTTCTAGAAGAAAATACATAATTGGTCGACATGTGTACAGATGTGCGGCGACTTCCAATTCTAGAAGCACTATACATAAAAGAGATCAATCCCAAGCTTAACGTACAGGCAAACGACCTACAAGCTCTACCCAGCATGAAAAGAACAAAGGCAAATAACAGCCTACTCGCAGAAAAGCAAAGCGAGGAGTCAGCAACCAATAAGCGTCTCCCACTCACGGAGACGAGAAGCAGAAGCTATCTACCAATCAGCGCCACCACTAGGCTACGTGGCAGGCAGACTTCATCTATAAATAGCGCTTCACTCCGCATCTAATTCATGCTCACCTCTACAACTGGGGAGAAAACATCTTCCACATGCTGCTGAAGAAGGGTTCTTAGACCCGAAATCGCGATACAGCAAAATGACAAGCTACGGCGAAGTCATAAAAGTGATTACAAAAAAGAATAAGACACTCTTACGACAAAGAGAAAATATCTTTAAAAAGATAATATTATATATAGATAGATATATAAAAGATATATATATATATATTATATATATATATATATATTATATATATATATATATATATATATATATATATATATATATATATATATATATATATATATATATATATATATATATATATATATATATATATTAGGGTGTCCCAGGCTTGTATTAGCAGAAAATCAAATAATTATATTAAGTCGAGCACATGCTGCTCTGGTTCCTTGTCAAATGAAAGTGATTCCCCCAAATTTTCGTGAAAATTGGGCAATATTTAATGGTCGCGCAAAACGAACGTTTTGATAGCTCCTCTAAGATTCGACCCATTATCTGCATTCTGATCACTCTATCGTGTTCAGAAGAGCCTAGGTACAGGGAAACGAATGTGAAATATCTGTTATGTTTTTTTAGTTATTTATTCCTACTCCAACACCTTCTTGAGTTCCGCCTTCGTTTTTTTAGGGACAGCTTTCGTGTGGAGGTGGGCAAGCTTCAAGAGAAACTGGGTTTTCCGTTCGTCCTTCGTCCGGTTGCCGAGGAAGCGTTGAATGAGGGCTATTCCTCGTTCTGCGAAGTCGTTCGTGACCTTCAGGACACCAGCCCGCTTCTTCGCGCACTTGAAACACGAATCCGTGTTCCATGTTTCAGGACTCAGCTCAAGGAAGGTCGGTTGCTGGCCTCCTAGTAGACTTTTCAAGACCTGCATCGACCGCACTGAGCAGAAGGCGGAAAGCGGCCTGTTGAGATTGATTGGTGTCTTCGACTCGGGGCGCCGTGGATTCTTGGTCGTCGAAGGACGCTTCATCCCCTCTACCATATCCGCCTTCTGCTCTGGGCTGATGCGGTCATCGAAGATGGCCAGTCCGATCAGGTTCTCTGAAAGGTACCAGAGATGGCGCCGCATGGCACGTTCCGCGACCGACGCAACCCCATCGTCGCAGATCCTCTTCACGTCTGTGATGAAGTCCAGGTCGTTCTTGGCTGCGTAGGACGGAATCATTGCCTCATTCCAGTATTTCGCGTAGACCATGGTCACAAAGAACGCAACTCGACGGATCCCCGCCAGCTCCCGCCTGCTCATCTCCAGCTGGTCATGGAAGAGCATGATCTTCACGGCGTAGATGGCCTTGGCCATCCATCTGGCCATGTGGTAAGCACCAGGAGCACGGAAGGATGTAGGGACTCCTCCTCCGAGGTAGGCCACGCTGAGCAGGATGATCTCTTTGTAGTCTTCGCGTGGATGATTCCAACAGTCAAGCAGACGTTTCAAGTGACCGAGCATCTAAGGGCGGTGAGCTTCTTCGTCGGATGACAGAGCGGTCGGTGTCAGGGGCTGTGGTCGGCTCTGGTCAACGATAGGCCAACGATTCTGGAGCCTCTTGAAAAGGGTGATGTTAGGGCCAGATGATGGACCCATGCAAGCCTCAAAGACATCCTTCAGAACAACTTCCAGGATGTGGTGGCGGCATGCCAACCACACCAGGGGCTTCTCCAGTGCACGGTCAATCCTGATACACGCTCCTTGAACCATCCCCGTGTTGGCCGCTGTCGTGTCGAATGCCATTCCAATGATGAAGCCCTCCAAGCTGCTTTCCCGCACCA
>JACEEZ010025179.1:175000-201645 GCA_016584305.1 Chionoecetes opilio
TATGATGTCTTGCTTAACCATAGTATCCAGCATGGCCTTCGTATCCGCCTGCCAAGCCAACGGAATACTGTTTGGCGTGTGACGAGCAAAGGGCTGGGAGTCAGGACGAAGGTGGATCATCATGGGAGGCCCCACCATGGAGGCGAGCCTTGCACCGTTGTCAAAGTCTCCGGAATCCACCAGGATGTCAGAGAACTCCTTCAGGAATGCTTTGCGATCCTTGTCTACCTGTCGTCCCTCTGTGCTGGAATGTGATGCAGAGGTCTCTGCATGGGGGGAGGAGGTCTCGTTACAACGCACCGCAGAAATCTGTTCAGGATAATCTTCGGGAATTATGTGTAATGCACGGGAATCATACCAGGAAAGAAGAGCATCATCGACACCCTGAAACACACCGATGGTAGTATTAACAGTGGCTTCCCCGAGCGTAAGTGTGGCCTTAAACGAGCCAACGGGGCTCAGCCAGCTCTTGTTAGCGGCCAACACCTCATCCTGGCAGTTTGAGAGATCACTTTCACTAAGGCCGAGACAACGAAGCTGACTTAAACCAATCACGTTTGCTTCGGCACCTGTGTCGGGAGTGAACTGCAACTTACACTGGCCAGTTATAGGGAATTCTGAGCTGGCGACCCCGATGAAAACCTTCGGCGCCCGATGTTTCGGTACGGCGAGTCTGACGTCCCTGATCCGTAAACTATGGGCTTTTCGGGCACCAGGAGGTTGGGCAGCCCTACCTTCACTAGTACGACCTTGGTGGATGCCTTTTTTGTGACACACCTTGCTGTAGTGTCCTGTGATACCGCAGGCGTCACATCGCTTACCCCATGCCTTGCACTGCTTCTGGCGTCCTTGTGGGTGAGGCTCACCTCCACACCCTTCACACTTGGCGCCAACCGCATGATGGCGGTGGCGAGATGCGCTCTGGTATCGGTGTCTCGTACTTACTGCTCTCCAACAGTCCTGCGAGTGCTGGTGAGGTCCGTCTCGGTGTTAAAAGCAGACTCCTCGCTGCGACACAGCCGCAAGGCCTCGGGGAGGCTTGGGGAGGATCTATCGCAAGTAGCTTCCGTCGAAGGTTTTGGTCAGCCACACCGACGTGATGCGGGTCACCAATCTATCATCCAGGCAGCTGCTGCACAGCTCCGCGTCGTCAGCAAGTTCCTTGAGGTGACAAAGAACTCGTCAATGCTCACCTTCCTGCTGCCGCGTTCTTCAAATTTCAAACGCCGCAGGGCAACATTCCGCTGGCTGGAAGTGTATAGTGAGTCGATCCAGAACCTCCTTCACTGGCAACGTGTCGTTGTCTTCAGCAATGCGACGGCGTGCGCCAACGTGCCGCGCATTTCAGGGGTGAGGCATGACCGGAAGTGTGCCAATTGGGTCCGTACGGGCTGCTTCCCGAAGCTGCAACAGTTCCTCATAGTCCCCCATGCACTGCGCCACACCTTGTACTCTCACGCAGGGAAACGTTGGGAGAAAGCTTGGTGGTGCCTGGCTTGGGGGCGGCTAACGTGGTGACGTGGTGCGGGTATCGGCGTTCCCACATCAGCCCTCCGCCACTCGCACCATCCCGGGTTGCCAACACACGTGACAGAAGCTCCTGCATCACACGATCTTCTGCGGCGATCTTCTGTGGCATGTGCTTGCTGCATCTCCAACAACGAAGAAAGCTTGTCCACAACCTGCGCCGTAAACAACTCCGCTGACGGCTGGTCCTCGGGGCGCTCGGCTTGACTCCTAGTCTCCGGCATCTTGGCGTGGTACCAACTATACGCTACTCCTGTAGTCACTGCGCCATGGTATAAGGTCACGTAAACAGCACGTAGGTGCAAACTTTACTTGTGTAATAAGAATATTTACAAGTGCAAATTGAAGTGCAGGTATACGAGTTGGTGGTGTAGGTAGTGTGGCTGGCTAGGGTGACGGCTGGGCAGGCACCCCCGCTCGGTAACATGGCAGGCCCGCTGTCGACTCTGTTGAGCAGTGCCGCCGACTCTGAAGCCTCGGAGCAGTTGGCGAGCGTAACAAGCCAACGCTCCTTACAAAAACCACACTTGACCTTCAACCTTTTCTCCTCGCCGAAGCATCCAAGACACGTGGAACCTACAGTAGCAGCATTATCAATAAAAAACACTTTCTCGCTGCCAAGCAGCTACGACAAAATGAAGACATTGTCATCCGCCGCGCCGACAAGACTGCCGCCTTCGTCATTACCAACAAGAAGGATTACATCAATAAATTAAACATCATCCTTAGCGACACCTCCAAGTTTAGAAGGATCACTCGCAACCCCATCGACTCTATTAAGAAACGGATCAACGCCACCATCTCTTCCATCAACACCACCTCTAATGACTATCATCTCATCATCGCCTCTCTCGACGTTGAAAGTCTCTTCACGAACGTTCCTGTAGACAAGACTATCGATTTCATCCTCGATCGCATTTATCGTAGTGAAGACACCAAGTCCCTCGACATCCCAGAGATTGCCTTAAAGACAATGTTGCAACTCTGCAGGAAAGAGGCTTCCTTTACCCTAGTGTCTAATGTACTAGAAGATTGATGGTATAGCGATGGGCAGCCCTCTCTGAGTCCTGTTCGCCAATTTCTACATGGGAACGATTGAATCATGACTCTTAGCTTCCAACCGCCCCTCGCTCTACTGCCGCTACGTTGATGATATTTTCGTTCGAGTTAAGGACCTTCAAGAGCTGCAGGACCTCAGACATCGTTTCATCGCCGAATCCGAGCTTAATATCACTTTTGAGGAAGCCACCAACGGACGTCTCCCTTTCCTGGATGTACGCGTTAGTGCAGAGACAGCAGAATTTAAGACCACAGTATTCTGCAAACCCACTAACAAGGAAGGGTCTCTGTCTTAAGGGGAAAGCGAGTGCCCTAAGCGTTACCTGCATTCCACCATCAGCGATTATGGCAGACGAGCCCTTTCTCACTGCTCTACTTGGAAAGACGCCCACCAAGAACTTGAGCGCGTTACCCAAGTACTTATTAACAACGGCTACTCTAACTCTGATGTGGCCCACGTCACTAAGAGAATTATAGACAAATGATATACTAACCAGGACACCACCACTCCCACCACCGGCGATTCCATCAAGCTTTTCTATAAAAGCCATATGTCTACTGATTATAAGACGGATGATAAGTCTATAAAAGATATAATACACCGCAAAGTTCTTCCTACTGACCCAGAAAGACCCCTCGCTTTCATCATCTATTACAACCCCAGGAAAACTGCCCATCTCCTGCTTCGTAACACCCCCAACGTGACCAAGACGCCCCTTCAAGAAGACCACGTCATCTACCAACACACCTGTGACAGCGAGAAATGTGGACCTCACTCTTATATCGGTATGACGAGGACTAGACTGACGAGGCGTCCTACTTGTCACCTGAATAATGGGTCCATCAAGAACCACTATGACACCATGCACAGCTCCCGCTTGACAAGAGATGACCTGAACAAAAAACACTACGATACTTGATAATGAACAATATCCTCGCCGCCTCATTTACCTAGAAGCAATATACATCGCTTTAAAACTGCCCACAATCAACACCCTGACAGATGATTTCCAGGTGCTACCAACATCAAAACACCACGTCTCCCTCAATAGAGAAACAGCCAATGGGCTACCGGTTTAGCCGTTTAACTCCGCCCACCCCTCCTTCTCTTATCCGCCAGTTTGCTATATAATCTTCCTCCCCTGCCTTCACTATGCATGTATGTATAAGTATACATTAAATGTATATATAGAAAAAGAAAAAAAATAATAATAATAGTATTAATGTGGGTATGCGTATTTATTTAAGGAGGTTTTAGTTGGGTTGGTAAATTTATAAATTTATTCATCAAATACAAAGTTAAAACGTTGACTTAAAAAAAAAAAAAAAAAAATAATAATAAATAAACTTATATATTCAATGCCTTCCAAATATAAAAACATAACAAACGTGGTAGAAGTGCGTGGCAAATCACTATAATCTAATATAAAGCAAGGTGGATCGCCCACCATCTATTTGCTCTAATACTGTATTTCATTTTCTCTTGCTTTACATTTTTTCAACTCAATTCTTCTCCCCCCCCCCCCCCCGGTCTATCCCCCCAAACCGTCACTATTCAGATCAAGCTTGTAGATGGAACCTGATAGTTCCGAAACGTTGTTATCCATTGGACAACTTCTGAATAACTTATCAAAAGAACTCAAGACAATGTACGAAATAGACCGACAAAAAGCCAATAAAGGAGAATGTTTGACTGCTTTTAAATCGTTTGCCTAAGAAAATATATATATATATATATATATATATATATATATATATATATATATATATATATATATATATATATATATAATATAATATATATATATATAATATATATATATTATATATTAATATATATATTTTATATATATATTGATAGCTAGATTCAACGTTTTATTATATTATTATATTTATAAAGATATTTTCTCTTTGATCTATTAAGAGTGTCTTATTCTTTTTTGATAATTCACTTTTATGAACTATCACCGTAGCTTTCAATGTATTGACTTATCGCGATTATTCAGGTCTAATATACCCTCTTCACAGCATATGGAAAGATTATTTATCTCTCAGGATTTGAGGTTGCATGATTATATAGCATCTTAATCATTCATCAGCAATCATTAATACTTTATAACGTAGATTGTCACAGATGATAATCTCTGCCGTATATATACTCTCCATATATATATATATATATAATATATATATATATATATATATATATATATATATATATTATATATATATAATATATATATATATATATTATATATTATATATGTATATATGTATTATATTATATATTATATATATATATATATATATATATATATATATATATATATATATATATATATATATATATATATATATATATATATATATATATATATATATATATTTATATATATATATATATATTATATATATATATATATTATATATATATATATATATATATATATATATATATATATATATATGTCAGTCGGTGACACGAGGTGACCCCAGGATGCAGGACATGGGTTAATTACTTTAATCAGATATTTAACAAGGTACTAATCTTATTCTTGAATACTTCCGTATATATGTGTATCACATTGGCTAAGAACCTACTGAATATGAAATTTTTACCAGGAGATAAGGAGCATGATTAAGCTAATCAAGCAAACTATCTTGAGAAAAACTATGCTAATTCTTAGACGAATCGTAAGAAATGCAGCTCGAATACTAAAATATTAAAAAGAAATATAAATCTTATAAAATATATAAATACTTTAAAATAATATAATACTATAAACATTTTATAGATTTCAGAGATAATCTACTGCGTATATATCTATATATATATATATATATAATATATATATATATATATATTTATATATGTATATATATGTATATATATATATATAATATTATATATTATAATATATATAATATAAAATTATATATATATAAAATTATATAAAATTTTAAATTTAATTTATTAATTATTTTTGTCAAACTGTAAAATTTATATATTTTTTTATATTATAAAATATTATATATCATATATATATTTATATTAAAATTTATATTGGTATTTTATTTTTATTTTAATTTATAGTTATAAATATTATATATTTTCACGGTCGGGAAGGGGAGGTCCCCCACCCGGGCCCCTGCCCCGGGCCCGTGGGTCTAATTAACTTAATTCAGGTATTTAAAACAAGGTCAACATATGAATCCCTTCATAATTAACACTTAATTAAAAATTTAAATCTTTACCAAAAAAAACACTGCATGTCACAGAAAATTCACAGAGGGGGAACCCACGCGCAAACGCTCCCAAATCCACCCACTCTATTTTCCGTCTCTTTTAAACCCTCCAGCCTCAACCCCAAAACCCAACCTTAAGAGCACTTCTACGGAGCCTTAACCCCCAAAAATAAAGAAACCCTTCTACTGGGGCCTCAAAACACACCATGACAAAAAGAAATTTCCTAACGAGTCCAAACACTAAAAAAGGAGAGCTTCTACTGGCCTCTACCCCAAACACCTTAAAGCACTTCTAACTGAGCCTCTACACATAACCCCAGAACCTTAAGCGTTCTACGGGCCCTCATCTTCCCACACACAATATTTCCCCTTTTACCTAACTTTCCAAAATTTACACCCAACCGATATCGGTAAACCAAAAATGAGAAAAACAAGCTTCAAAAAATTTACCTATTTCCATATCAAGGGTTAAAAGGGAAAGGGACAAAAACCCCGCCCCCCACGGTCCCCACCCCCGACACGCGGGCCCCTTTCCCACAACACTATACGAGTGGGATGTTTGGGAAATTGGGGGGGCAGGCGAGGTAAACCCCTGTTTTTTTTATGGGTGACCATCTAGCTGGTGTGGAAACCCCTCGTCACGAACCATCCCTTCCTCCCAAAAAGGGGGGAGCTACGCTCTGCCCCAGCCTCTACCACCTAAAACACGCGGGGGTATGAATTTTGGTCACAATTAATATATATTATATAAATATATATAATGTATAAATAAGAGCTTTGAAGAACATTTCTAGAAAAAAATACAGAATTGGTCAGACAGGGGGTGCACATGTGCGCGATTTTTCCCAATTAAAGAAGCACTATACATAAAAAGACAACCAAGCTTAAAGGTGAAAGGAAAAAGACCTACGGCTCTCCCCACTTTAAAAGAAAAAAAAGAAAATAACACCCTACTCCCAAAAAAGAAAAAGCGAAGAGCCCAAACAGCCAAAAAGGGGGGTCTCCCACTCACGGAGAGGGGAAAAGGCAGAAGCAAATTACCAACCCGGCCGGCCCCAAACTAGGCTGCGGGGCAGGCAACATCATTTTAAAAATAGCGCTTCCCCCCGAAATTTTAAAGTCATTCTAAACCTCTAAAAACTGAAGAAAAAACATCTTCCACAGGTGCTGAAAGGGTTCTTAGCCCGGAAATCGCGTTTACACCCAAAAGGGAAACCCTGCGGCGAAGTCATCCAAGTGATTAAAAAAGAAAATAAGACACCCCTAAGACAAAGAGAAAATTCTTTAAAAAGATAAAAAAACCGCGAATTTAACTACATTTTTAAACGAGATATTTTTATATTATTAAAATAATATATATAATATATATATATAAAATTAATTTATTATATATATATATAAAATAAAATATATTTTATATATATTATATTTTTAATATATATAATATATATCTTTTTAATATATATTTTAATATATATATAAAATATATTTTAATCTCCTGTCCGAAATATATTCTCTCTCTTTCCTCCCCTCTTCTCTCTCTCCCCTCTCTCTCTCTCTCTCTTTTCCCCTCCCCTCTTCCTCTCTTCCCCCTTTTCTCTTTTCTTTTCTCTCCTCTCTCTCTCTCTCCTTTTTCTCTCCTCTCTCTCTCCCCTCTCTCTCTCTCTCTCTCTCTTCCTCTCTCTCTCTTTTATATATATATTAATAATATGCAATTTTCTGCCACGAAATTTCCCCCTAATTGCTAAGGGACGCCCTTAAAGGAAGACCACGCCCATATCCCAAACACATTTTTAAAACAGTGAAGAATGTGGATCCACTCTTTATATGGTATTACCGGAAAAGGGACTGAAAAGGCGACTCACATTCATTGAAAAATGGGTCATTAAAAATCATTATAACACTGTACACAACCCCTTTCCTGACAAGAGAAGCCCGAAAAAAAAACCATTATTCTGGGAAAAAGGAGCAAGACCCTCCCCGCCTTCTTTACCAAAAAATTTCCAACCAAAAAAAAATCGTATTAAAACCCCCCCAAACAATCCCTCAAACCGAGCCCTTCCCAAGGCCCTAAAAACCCGCAAAAGGGGAAAAAAATCAATATTAACACCCGCCAACCAAGGGGATATGGGCCCCTAGCTGTTTAGCCCCCCCCACTCGCTGCCGCTTGATCCACTAAAAAATTTCCCCTTTTAAGCTGACGCCCCCGCTACACTATTCAAAACCCCAAGCCTTGGCTGTAGGGGGAATTTTAACTTCCAAAACTTTTTAACCCAAATAGGATAACTTCTGAATCTTTTAAACGGGGAAAATAAAAAAATTGTACAAAAATAAAAAATTTCCCAAAAAAAAACTCAAAAAATTTAGAATGCTCGCTGTTTCAACAACGTTTGTTTAAGAGAAATATTATATATATAAATATTTTATATAAAATTTTATATTAAATTTTTAATATTATAATATTTTAATATAAAATATATAATATATATATAAAATAAAATTATATATATATATTATTTTAATAACTGCAGTGATTTCCCTTTTTGAAAAATGCCCATTCTTCAAACTCTCTGGGTTTCCCTTCCAAAAACCCCCTTTCACTTATACACCCCTGTCGTTAGAATTCATCTTTTCCCCTTTTCAAAAAAAACCAAAATAAAAATGCTATTTTCCCTTTTTTCCCGGTTGCAAAAAAAATTTTTTTGAATATCTTTGAGACACCCCCTTCAAAAACCAAAAACCAACCAATCTATATTTTAACCCCCAAAGCCACGAACAGTTTTTGATATAATTCCGTCGCTCGTAACCACTTAAACATCACCTTCCTGCTAAAACCCTCCCCAGCCTCGGGGCCCCTTTCCCTGTCACACCCAAAACCTTCAAAAACCCCTTTCCCCTGCTCTACAAAAATTCCCGGGCCCTACCCACTCAAATTTCCAATTTGGGCTCCAACCAAGGATTTTTTTCCATACAAACCTATAGGTGGCAAGCACACTGGGCCTCCCGGAAACCCACTTTTTCCCCAGTACCTAACCCTCTTCATCTGCAGGTCAAAACCCGGGCACAGTCTCCAATGGTGGGAGGAGTTTTTTTAAAAGAAACCCCAAAGGGTCATTCTCACCCACACAATTGGTCATCTTGGTTTTAACACGGGGCAAACTTCTGCTTTGGCATTCGTAGGCTGCCAGGCAGATTATTTTTTTTTTTTCGGGTAAAATATGTTTCATTACAGTTTAAAATTTTTTTCTGTAAAAATTTATATTTTTGTAAGGTGTTCCTATTTTTTACAAAGGGTTGACCTTTTTCCCCTTTTGAGGTTTCCCCTTTTCGACAGGAATACCGTAAATTTCGAGTCACGCGGGACCGAAAAGGAAAATTTTGGGGTTTTATTTGTAGTATTTTTGGTTGTTACCGTAGCTGCCGGGCTACATTGGAAAGTGACGATGATGTGTCCCGGGAAGCCAAGCGGAGGGGGAGGCACTTTTGGTACTCTTTTTATACTTCTGGGTTTTCCCGGGTATGATTTTAATTTTAAGAATCTTGTGTGATTGTGGGTTTTTGGGTAAGCATGAACAGCTTTTAAATAAAATGTATAATAAAATTACCGGAATTTTATAAAACGGGAAAGGGGAAGACCCCGGGGACAAAAGGGGAAGGCCATGATGATGCAACGGACCTGAGGAAAACTAAAATTTAAAAATTTTGGTTTTCCGGACCAAAGCCGGGTAAAAACATCCCCGAAAGGCGGGAAGATTCCCCGGTTTTTGCCAGTAACCCAAACAAATAACAAATACGCCCTTTCCTTGAAAAGAACCGTGCCAAACTTTTCCAGGGGCCCAAAAAGGGGGACATGGGGCATAATGGTTTGAAAAGGGTACAAAAATGCTACCATTTTCGGTTGTAGTAAAGACCAAAACCCCCCGACCCAATACCAAGACCAGCCCTTCCCCGAACCAAGCCCAAGGGCCAAGAAACCCTTTCCGAGACCAAAAACCCCCCCTCCAGACCAAAAACCAAACCCCCAAAAGACCAGACCTACGGAACAAAACCAAGCCCCAAAGAAAAAGCAAATACAAATTTTTTTGTATAAAAAGACTTTTTATTAAATGTTTTTGGTCTGTACTGCGAAAAATACAAAAATTGTATTTTTGTTCCTTTTGTAAGGAAGGGGTTTTAATTTGTTTTTCTCATACATTACCTTTAAAATATAACGGACCTTTAAAATTATCCATAAGTTTTGGGGATAAAATGCAAAAAAAATTAAAAAATAAAACCCAACTTTTTATATGTTTTAACCCCTTTGTCCATGCATTTAATCCCCTTACATGGGGAGGGGTTAGCTGCTGTAAAAAGAAAAAAGAAAGAATCAAATGGGCCCAAAGTATATTCCCAACAAATATATTTTATACTAGTTAAAATTTTGAAAATTTTCTTACATTTTTCAGTTTCCCTTCCGGTCTTTTAACCTTTACTTTTTTCAATACGTGTTTAAAGGGGCAATTACATTTTAAAACCCCATTGCATTTTCTACATCTTCCCGATGACACTGCGAACGGTGAGGGGCATGATGATACCCCCCGGGAAAAAGGGAATGCGCTCCCCCGGGAGCGCTCTTTGTGGGACGGAAAAAGACCTTCATAGGCAAGTTTGAAGACAAGTGGATAGCGCTCTTGAGAAGCAAGCCAAAAGGAGATAAGATCGGGTCCCCCTCAATTTTCCTTGTCTCTAAGTCCCGGGTTTTAAACGGGCCCCACTTTTGCTCTCCTTCTCCCCCGCTCTTCAAACCCGCTTCCTAATTGCCGGTACTGGCTAGCAACGGGGCCTTGCAGGGTGGGGGCGGGTCCATTAGCATTTCCTCACTGTGTCCCTGTCCTCCATCCCGTTTTCTTGCTCTCCTTCCCTAACTGTGCCCCAATGGTACCCCTCCCTTTTCGACTTTCCTATTCACTGCCAGACAGAGCTGCCAGGCCCCGGGAAAATTTTTGTATTTTTTGCCAAAAAATTACCAACAATTTTTGGAATTTGCTAGAAATATTCGTAAATTTAAATTTCATTTTTTTAAAAAAAAAATTTAAAAAGCCAAAAAAAGTAAAGGTAAAATCCCAAAAAGTATATTTTGGGGTTTTGTGCACCTGCCCCCCCTGCTCCCAGATTTGCCCCGATGAAAACGACTAAGGGTTTTTGGGTTTAAAAAGGGGGGTAAGGGAAATTTAAAGGGAGGAAATTTTTTAAAAAATTTAATATATTTGAAAAATGAACATCTATTTCAAATATTTCGCTTGCTTGGGCCTTCGTTGGAATGAAAAACAAACAAAAGAAAAAAAAAATTTTTGTGGTTACTTTTTTCCCAAGCGAGCTAGCTAAACCTGTGGTGTACGTGTACGAAGGGGGGGGGGGTTTTGCATAGGCCTACCAAAATATAAAAGTAACGGAGGTAACCCGAGCTGCCAAACATGCTTTCGTGCAAACGGTGTTTTATCACTGCAAAAAGGAAAAACCCCCACCCCCAATCCCATGTTCTTTTGTTTCCACCCCCCCTCTATCACGCTCCAGGGGCAAAGCTCAGTAATCCCGTGAGCTAGTAAGGCGGTATCTATGGGACAGACATGCTGAAATGGGGGCCCCCGTAAATCGAAACAGCCTTTGATTTTTCTCCGTGTATGTTTAAAAAATTTCCCGGCCCTTTCCCCAAAGCCGCGAGGGCAGTTTTTAAATTTCCGGGGCTCGCCCTGGTCTCGGGGGCCAAAAACACCGAAACCAAACCCTCCAAAACCAAGATCAAGACCAAACCACATAAAAACTAGTCTCGGGACCGGTCTCGGGGCCCAAAGCCCTTTTTGCCCCACAACACTGCCATGTTTTAAAAAATCTTTAATAATATGACCCTTACAAAAACTATAAACAAAAAAAAGGGGCCAAATTTAACAATAAGGGCCGTAAGAAAAATTAACATGAATGGCAACACAGACCTTTTAAAAAATACCCCAAAAAACAATATGTTTTTAAGGGCACGGGAAAGAAAACCCAAAATTTGAAACAGCGCAATTTTTTGGGGATCACCCAAAAAAAATTGAAAATTTACATGTTTAAAAAAAGGGGCTACATATGAAAAAATATATATTCTTTCAGAATGTAAGTGGAGTAGAATTTTTCAAAACCACTAGCTGTTTAGCACAGTAAATTACGTTTGTTGAAATACAAAAGGTACAAAAAACGAAACATGTATCATACCACAAAAAAAAAGGGGAGGAAGGTGCTACCCCCAATATAAAACAAAGGAAAGAAATTTTCGTATGTAAGATTTTTTTTAAATTTAAAGTTTGGGAACTGCAATTTTAAAGAAAAAAGGGGGTTTTAAAAAGCTGGGCCAACATGCAACGAGGTGAAAGGGGGGGGAAATATTTTACCACAACAATCCCAAAATTAAAAAATAAATCAAAAAGTCAAAAAAGGCAAAAATTGGATGTAAAAAACCCACTAAAAGCGACATAAAATGACCCATACATGCAACAGGGGCAAAAAAGGGGGCGTAATATTTAGAAATTTATGTAAATCCCTTTTTTGTTTATTTTTTTCGCTTTAAGCTTCTTTTAAACTAGGGAATTTAAATAATAAAAACATTATATGTTATTCCGATAATATTAAAATTTCGGTCCCTTACTGTTTTTTAGAAAAAAATTTTTATTTAATTAAATCATTTCCTTTAGTTAAAAAATTGGAAAAAACACAATATCCCACAGAATTTTTGGGGGTTTCTTCGAGAATCAGGTATCCTTAAAAAGCTTTTTCTCTGAGGGCATGGGGAAACCCCCATTTTTTTGGCCTCTCCCTTTTGGGTTCTTCCCTGTAAATTCCCATCACAGCGACCACTTCAGTTTAAAGGACTTCTTTTTGGGGTTTTCCCTGCTCTACGCCGGGTTTCCTTATATTTTTAAATCTAATAGTCACTGGCTTTTTCGTAGGAACAAGTATTGCTATATGTGATCTTATTTCATATATTCCCCAAATTGGTTTAAAGATCTATTTCAGTAATTTTTTCATTAAAATTTTTGGGGGATTTTTAAAATATAATTTAAAGGACTGGCCCAAGGGGGAGACAAAATTTTAAAATGTGCATTAGGCCCCTAACTGTAAGTCCCCATAAAACATTGGGGGTTAAAAACCCAAATTTTTGGGGGGACACGCCGGGGGGCGCGTCCCGGTCGCCCACCCCACGACGCCACTCCCGGGGGGGGGGGGCTCCCAAACGCGAACCCCCTGAGGCTCCCTTCCCCATACCAAGGGAAATCTCGACAAAAAACATTTATCAACTTGGGCCCCAGGGAACAAACCTTGGCCCCCTTTGCCCCCCTCCACGTCAGATTGTCTCTTTCAGATCAACCCCCATGGGAAGGATTTGTTTCAAGGTACGTGTAAGCACATATAGCCGTAGTTGGCGCCGAGGACCCAGCAGGGAATAGGCCTCGATTCAGTCAACGGACAAAACGCCCGATTGAAAAGTAATCATCCAAGCGTACCCCCTGTTTCTGCAAAAAAAATTATTACCAAAAAACATCGATTTCCCCCTCTTTATTTTCGCTATTTAGTATCCAAAGTCTCACAACCATTTGAGTAAAAACAGGGGTCAAAGCAACTTAAGAGCCGGATCATTTTTTTTTCCTTACGGTACCAACAACACCAAAAACTCGTGCTTTGCGAAATCCATAACAAACCCTGGGCCCCTGCCAATTGCCGTAAACTTCTTTACGTGACCCGCCACATTATGGACTTTCCCCTAAAAGGTATGTAAAGTATTCCAATATCTCAATGACCTCGCCGGGGCCCCATTAACAGACAAAACGTTTCATTAGTAAGGGCCCCCAAAAAACCCCCGGAAAACCCTTTGGGCTTGAGCCAGGGACCCAGACCCAAACCCAAACTTTGCATCCAAAGGCGTGTTTTCGAGAGTCATCATCAGGAGCCCAGGACCCCCAGCAAAGATTACTGCATCATCGGCCAAAAAAAAAGATCAGTGGGGTTTGGTGTTTGGGAAGGGGGGCCCACAATTTCCTTTTTATCGAGAACTTTGCCCCAAAACCCCGCCCAGTCCAACAAGTGTTAAAAAGTGATGGGGGAAGTTGCACACTTAACTCACTCCTGTATTCACAGAAAAAAGTGGGGGAAAAACCCCCCCACCTTCACAGCACTCTCTTTTCTGGGAGTAAGATCGTCATCAAAATAAATCCCCTTTCAGGAAAACCCGCGAAGGCTTTGAAGATCCCAGAAATAATCACGATGCAAAGATAAAAAACCCCTTTTTGAGATCAAACCCCTAGGCTGCAAAACATCCTTGTCGAAACCCCAGTCGGGGGTTTTTGAAGGGAAAAAAACCTATGATACGGTCAGTTGGATTTATAAAGGGGGAACCCCGACTAGCGTTAGACAGGGCTGAGATAAAAAAAAGAGGTGGGGCCAAATTAGTACGAAAAAAAGGCTAAAAAACTCCTCACTTGAAAAAAAAATTTTTTCAAGTCGTAGGAAGATGTAAAATAAAAAACAGGAAAAGATTTCCCGAAGGGTTGCCCGTCAATAATCAATTTTGGGGGCATACGCCCGGGGGGCACGTCGCCTAACCCCCCCTAGGGCGCCACTCCCGGGGGTCACCACGCGCGAGTTTTCCCCTGCTGGCCCCCCATACCCAAAACCCTCTCGAAAAAGAAACCCTCAACTTGGGCCCCGCCACGATCTTTTTGGGCCGCCCCTTTGGCCTCTTCGTCGCCCGGGTTGTTCTTATAATACAAACCCCGGGAAGAAAGGATCGGTTTTTGGGTTTGGTGTCCCATTCCCCTATAGCCGAAGGGTTTTTACTGATGGGGGAAAGCAAGGGAATAGGCTCGATTCGGTCTTTACGGTTTTAATCGCTTTATTTTCCAGTAATCATCCCAAGGATACCCCAAGGGGGTTCTGCAAAAACACTTATTTCCAAAAAGGGATTGATTCGTTCATCATTTTGTAAATTTTTTGTCCGTCTTTAACCAAAACCCTAAAGTAAGACAGGGATCACAACGACTTGAAGAACCGGGTATTTGTCCTTCTGCAGAGGGGGACCCACAACACCAAATACTTTGGCCCAGCGAGTCCTAACACCGTGGCTATGCCGATCCCCGTAAGGCTTTTTGGGCGTGACCCCCCCCGTCCCTTATGGGCGCGCTACCAAAAAGGGAAAAGGGGTTTCAAAAATCTTTTTTTCTCGCCATACGCAGAACAGACTGTACTGCTTCATTTTAGCAAGACTCCTAACACTTAAGATCTTGCCCATGAGCCAGGAGACCTCAAGTCCCAAAGGCTTTGCCTCCTCGTGCAGCGATATATATATATATATATATATAAAATATATATAATATATATATATAAAATATAAAATATATATATATATATATATATATATATAATATATATATTATATAATATATATATATATATATAATATATATGTATATATAATAATTATATAATAAATATTATATTATATAATAATATGTATATATATAATATATTATAATATATAATATATATTTTATATTATAATATAATATAAAATATATAATATATATTATATATATATTTTATATATATATATATATATATATATATATATTATATATATATAATATATATAATTATATATATATATTATATATAAAATATATATATATATATATATATATATATATAGTATATATATATATATATATATATATATATATAAAATAATATGTTATATCATAGAGAACTATACTCTTGAGTGCAGACTGAGCACAAAAGACCCGCTCAGCCATGCCGTAGTAGGCCGAAAACAGGAGACGCTGTTAACACATCGCTACATCAAATATAAATCTGTCAATGTATGTGAGGTGTCTGTCAATGTCTGTGAGGTGTTTGTCAGTGTATGTGAGGTGTCTGTCAGTGTATGTTAGGTGTCTGTCAGTGTCTGTGACGTATATGTCAGTGTATGTCAGTGTCTGTGAGGTGTCTGTCAATGTATGTGAGGTGTCTGTCAGTGTCTGTCAGTGTCTGTGAGGTGTATGTCAGTGACTGTGAGGTGTCTGTCAGTGTATGTGAGGTGTCTGTCAGTGTGTGAGGTGTCTGTGAGGTGTCTGTCAGTGTCTGTTAGGTGTCTGTCCGTGTCTGTGAGGTGTCTGTCAGCAGTGGCGGCTCGTGGCATAGGGCTGCAGAGCTGTAGCACCCTCAGACACTCACTGCCAAGTGTATGATGCCTTTAGAGATATAGGAGAATT
The DNA here is from genome assembly GCA_016584305.1 of Chionoecetes opilio. Classification (NCBI taxonomy): domain Eukaryota; kingdom Metazoa; phylum Arthropoda; class Malacostraca; order Decapoda; family Majidae; genus Chionoecetes; species Chionoecetes opilio. The sequence continues at coordinate 191,110 of JACEEZ010025179.1, forward strand.
GATACACTACTAACAAATATATCATAATAAAGAGTCATTATATGTTATTTAATTATTTTCAATACGCTACTAAGTGAATTTTCATTAAAACCAGACCATAATTTAAGTTAATTTCATATTTGCTGTACGATTTATGTCTGCAGCGCCGCCGTGCCACTTGTGAAAACAAAGATCTGCAGTAGAGGCAGCTAAGTCTCGTCCTTCTCGTGTTTACAGTGTGTGTAGACGGTGTGGTTAAATCATGTTTTCTATAATTACCCTATGACGATGGAAAATCCAGTGAAGTATTTGCAAAACATCAAATAATCCCAGCTTGCACTTAATGAAAAGACTGAAATCAAGCGGTACCGACTTTATTTTCAAGTAATACTGCAATTCTAACATCACCACCTCAGCAATCCCCTCTACTACCAACACTACCACTATCACCATCCCTTCTACCACCGCCACTAATGCCATGCCCTGAAATCCGTGAATATCAACTACAACTCATACCTGAGATATGTAAAATTTGTGTATCCCACCGTTGTGTAAAGCTTGCAGTCCCTTCATTTTATTTTATCACGAGCCGTCACTGTCTGTCAGTGTTAGTGAGGTGTCTGTCAGTGTCTGTGAGGTGTCTGTCAGTGTATGTGAGGTGTCTGTCAGTGTCTGTGAGGTGTCTGTGAGGTGTCTGTCAGTGTCAGTGAGGTGTCTATCAGTGTCTGTGAGGTGTCGGTGAGGTGTCTGTCAGTGTTTGTGAGGTGTCTGTCAGTGTTGTGAGGTGTCGTGTCAATGTATGTCAGTGTCTGTGAGGTGTCTGTCAGTGTCTGTGAGGTGTCTGTTAGTGTCTGTGAGGTGTCTGACAGTGTATTTGAGGTGTCTGTCAGTGTATGAGAGGTGTCTGTCAGCGTATGTGAGGTACCTGTGAGGTGTCTGTCAGTGTCTGTGAGGTGTCTGTCAGTGCCTGTGAGGTGTCTGTCAGTGTCTGTGAGGTGTCTGTCAGTGTCTGTGAGGTGTCTGTCAGTGTATGTGAGGTGTCTGTCAGTGTATGTGAGGTGTCTGTGAGGTGTCTGTCAATGTCTTTGAGGTGTTTGTCAGTGTCTGTGAGGTGTCTGTCAGTGTCTGTGAGGTATCTGTCAGTGTCTGTCAGTGTCCGTGAGGTGTCTGTCAATGTCTGTGAGGTTATGTCAGTGTCTGCCGAGGTGTCTGTCAGTGTCTGTGAGGTGTCTGTCAGTGTATGTGAGGTGTCTGTCAGTGTATGTGGGGTGTCTGTCAGTGTCTGTTAGCTGTTTGTCAGTGTCTGTGAGGTGTATGTCAGTGTATGTGAGGTGTCTATCAGTGTCTGTGAGGTGTCTGTGAAGTGTCTGTGAGGTGTCTGTGAGGTGTCTGTCAATGTCTGTTAGGTGTCTGTCAGTGTATGTGAGGTGTCTGTCAGTGTTTGTGAGGTGTATGTCAGTGTCTGTGAGGTGTCTATCAGTGTATGTGAGGTGTCTGTCAGTGCCGGTGAGGTGTCTGTCAGTGTCTGTCAGTGTCTGTGTGGTGTCTGTCAGTGTATGTCAGTGTCTGTGAGGTGTCTGTCAGTGTATGTGAGGTGTCTGTCAGTGTCTGTGAGGTGTCTGTCAGTGTCTGTGAGGTGTCTGTCAGTGTCTGTGAGGTGTCTGTCAGTGTCTGTGAGGTGTCTGTCAGTGTCTGTGAGGTGTCTGTCAGTGTCTGTGAGGTGTGTCGTGTCTGGAGGTGTCTTCTGTCTATGAGGTGTCTGTCAATGTCTGTGAGGTGTCTGTCAGTGTCTGTGAGGTGTCTGACAGTGTCTATGAGGTGTCTGTCAGTGTCTGTTTGGTGTCTGTCAGTGTCTGTGAGGTGTCTGACAGTGTCTATGAGGTGTCTGTCAGTGTCTGTTTGGTGTCTGTCAGTGTCTGTGAGGTGTCTGTTAGTGTATGTAATGTGTATGTGAGGTGTCTGTCAGTGTTTGTTAGGTGTATGTCAGTGTCTGTGAGGTGTCTGTCAATGTCTGTGAGGTGTCTGTCAATGTTTGTGAGGTGTCTGTCAGTGTCTGTGAGGTGTCTGTCAGTGTCTGTGAGGTGTCTGTCAGTGTCTGTGAGGTGTCTGTCAGTGTCTGTGAGGTGTCTGTCAGTGTATGTGAGGTGTCTGTCACTGTATGTGAAGTGTCTGTCGGTGTTGTGAGGTCGTCTGTGAGGTGTCTGTCAGTGTCTGTGAGGTGTCTGTCACTGTCTGTGAGGTGTCTGTCAGTGTATTTTGAGTGTCTGTCAGTGTCTGTGAGGTGTCTGTCATTGTCTTTGAGGTGTTGTTAGTGTCTGTGAGGTGTCTGTCAGTGTCTGTGAGGTATCTGTCAGTGTCTGTCAGTGTCTGTGAGGTGTCTGTCAATGTCTGTGAGGTTATGTCAGTGTCTGTGAGGTGTCTGTCAATGTCTGTGAGGTGTCTGTCAGTGTATGTGAGGTGTTTGTCAGTGTATGTGGGGTGTCTGTTAGTGTCTGTTAGCTGTCTGTCAGTGTCTGTGAGGTGTCTGTCAGTATATGTGAGGTGTCTATCAGTGTCTGTGAGGTGTCTGTGCAGTGTCTATGAGGTGTCTGTGAGGTGTCTGTCAATAACTGTTAGGTGTCTGTCAGTGTATGTGAGGTGTCTGTCAGTGTTTGTGAGGTTCGCCTGTCAGTGGGGCTGTCAGTGTCTGTGAGGTATCTGTCAGTGTATGTCAGTGTCTGTGAGGTGTCTGTCAGTGTATGTGACGTGTCTGTCAGTGTCTGTGTGGTCTCTGCCAGTGTCTGTGAGGTGCCTGTCAGTGTCTGTGAGGTTTCTGTCAGTGTCTGTGAAGTGTCTGTCAGTGTCTGTGAGGTGTCTGTTAGTGTCTGTGAGGTGTCTGTAAATTTCTGTGAGGTGTCTGTCAGTGTCTGTGAGGTGTCTGTCAGTGTCTGTGAGGTGTCTGTCAGTGTCAATGAGGTGTCTGTCAGTGTCTGTGAGGTGTCTGTCAGTGTCTGTGAGGTGTCTGTCAGTGACTGTGATGTGTATGTGAGGTGTCTGTCAGTGTCTGTTAGGTGTATGTTAGTGTCTGTGTGGTGTCTGTCAATGTCTGTGAGGTGTCTGTCAATGTTTGTGAGTTGTCTGTCAGTGTCTGTGAGGTGTCTGTCAGTGTCTGTGAGGCGTCTGTCAGTGTCTGTGAGGTGTCTGTCAGTGTCTGTGAGGTGTCTGTCAGTGTATGTGAGGTGTCTGTCAGTGTATGTGAAGTGTCTGTCGGTGTCTGTGAGGTGTCTGTGAGGTGTCTGTCAGTGTCTGTGAATGTCTGTGAGGCGTCTGTCAGTGTCTGTGAGGTGTCTGTCAGTGTCTGTTGAGGTGTCTGTCAGTGTCTGTGAGGTGTCTGTCAGGTCTGTGAGGTGTCTGTCAGTGTCTGTGAGGTGTCTGTCAGTTGTCTGTGAGGTGTTCTGTCAGTGTCTGTGAGGTGTCTGTCAGTGTATGTGAGGTGGGCTGTCAGTGTATGTGAGTGTTTTGTCAGTGTTGTGAGGTGCTGTGAGGTGTCTGTGAGGGGTCTGTCAGTTTATAGTGTTGTCAGTGTATGTGAGGTGTCTGTCAGGTCTGTGAGGTGTCTGTCAGTGTCTGTGAGGCTGTGAGTGTATGTCAATGTCTGTGAGGTTTCTTTTCAGTGCTGTGAGGTGTCTGTCAGTGTTTGTGAGGTGTCTGTCAGTGTCTGGAGGTATCTGTCAGTGGGCTGTGAGGGGGACTGTCAGTGTATGTGAGGTGTCTGTAGAGTATTGAGGTGTCTGTTGAGATGTTCTGTAGTGTTGTGAGATTGTGAGTGTTATGAGCTGTCATGGCAGTGTCAATATCTTAAGTGAAAATGTTATATTTTGACCTTAAAACACTTATTAATTGTGCTGTGCGGCATTAGCTACTATACGGACAGAGGCGCCGCACGGGTCTACCTAAGGTATAGTTCTCTATGTATAGAGAATATATATATATATATATATAATATATATATAATATATATAATAATTATATATTATAATATAATAATATATATATATATATATATAATTAATCAAATGTAAATCTCTCTCTCTCTCTCTCCCCTCTCTCTCTCTCTCTCTCTCTCTCTCTCTCTCTCTCTCCTCTCTCTCTCTCTCTCTCTCTCTCTCTCTCTCTCTCTCTCTCTCTCTCTCTCTCTCTCTCTCTATATATATATATATATATTATATTATAATATATATATATATATATATATATAATATAATATATATATATATATTATATATATATATATATATATATATATATATATTATATTAAAATATTTTAATATATAAAAATATATATATATATATATATATATATATATATATATATATATATATATATATATATTTTATATATATTATATATATATTATATATATATATATATATATATATATATATATATATATATATATATATTAGGGTTACGACGTAGGTCCAATGAAAAGTGAAATATAGATTATTTCGAATTTGGCAGGGTGTTTTCTTATGTAAAATTGAAATTTCAGGGTGGTTTGATCTCTTCAACTGTTTGGTTTGAGCACTTCTTGCTATGCAAAAATGGACTTTTATATTCATATGCAAAACATAGCTTAAAATTCGATTTAGCATAGTAAGAATTGCTCAAATGCAAAAATGGAACATATTAAAATCGTCTTAGAATACTATTTTACATAGGAAATTGGCATGCCAAAGTTGAGAAAAAGAATTTTTGTTATACGGTGTACCCTAAACAGGGCACCAAAATAGTTGGATTGGGTTACGATGGGAGGAAGGACAAGACCAGGGCGATGGTGCCCGACAGCTATGGGAAACTGCACCCAAGGTTGATCAGGGAGGAGCATGTCTCAGTGACAGAGGAGCCATCTGGAAGGTACCTTTGGCACTTTGTACCAGAGGACCTGGTGCCACCTGAGAAGCCTGCATTCAAGGTGGCTCAGGCTCTCTATGATCTGTTGGTGACATACGACTCCACCGACTCACTGATCGTACTGCAAGGTGACTCAACTAGGGCCAACACGGGGTGGAAGGGGTACTCACGCCCATTTGGAGATGATGCTGGGATGCAAGCTCTTCTGGAGTATATGCGTGTTGCACACAAACGAGTTGCCCCTGCGCCACCTTATCACCAGCATCGACGGGCCTACCTCATCTGACACTGGCTTCACGGGTCCAGTGTGCAGTCTGCTGTCCAGCGTGAATGAGACGCAGTACAACGCAGAGTTCAGAGGAGTGCTAGGCGGTGAAGATCTCACGGAGATACCGGAGTATATCCTGGTCAACATGTCCACTGACCAGCAGGTCTCCTACCAGCTGGTCCAGGCTGTGAAGCGGGGCGTTCTCCCGTCCGAGCTGCAGGAGATCAAGTGTGGCAAGGTGTCCCACTCCAGATGGCTCACCACAGCCCAGTCGCTCGTGTACACGTGGACCAGAAAGCATGGACTGACTGGCAAAGAACAGAACACCCTGGAAATCCTAGTCAAGTACTGCCTGCAGGTGTACTTCAAACTCTACTACGACATCAAGGTTCACCACAGAGTAGAGAACGGCCCCAAGCACATCCTCACGCAGCTCAGAGTGATGAGGTCGCAGCCCAAGAAAGTCCAAACAGCTGTGACCTTCTACATGCGGACAGGAGCATGGTTCGCACACTCAGAATGTGTCCTCCTCTCGCTGATGGCGAGTCAGAGTGAGGACGACCGCAGGTTCGCCGTGCAGATTTTGAAGCTGAGGGCTGGCGAGGAGTATGGGGACACCAGTGTAAGACCTCGCATCACACCCAAGCTGAACTTGTCAGCCACCAGCTTGCAGACACTGATCAGCTGGCAGCCTGGCCAGGTGCACGAGCCGGCATTCACCTGTTCACTGTCCGGGGATCAGATCCAGTTCTCTATCCACACTCAGAGCACCGAAAGAGTCGTGAAGCAGATGACAGAGGCTGCGGCAGCAGTGGTGGGGCAGCAGGCCTGAGACGGGTTCATCCGGGCTCGGGCCCACCACCGGGAGACCATGCCCTGCTTCAGATCTAAGAAGGACATGATGGACACGTTCTAGGGCAACGTAGAGGCTGTGACACTGTGATGTAGTGCCTGATGAACCAACTGATCAAAAAGAGCTTACCACGCTAGTCATTTGGAACTCATATTGGTGCATGATGCAATACACAGGACCAACCGGACACTGCGTATTCATTTAAGCATTATTCGATAAGGGTGCAATATAAAAGTGCGAGTTTGCATAGTAAGACTTGCTCAAATGCAAAAATGGAAATAGATAAAATCGTCTTAGAATTCTATTTTACATAGGAAATTGGCATGCTAAAGTTGAGAATTTTTTGTTTTGTTATACGGCGTACCCTAATATATATATATTATATATATATTATTATATTATATATATATATATATTATATATATATAAAATATATATATATATATATATGTATACTGTATATATATATATAGTATATATATACTGTATATAATATATATATATATATATAGATATATAGATTAATATATAGATATAGATATAATATCTAATATATAATATATATAATATATATATACTATTATCTTAGTCTATATATATATAATATATATAATTATATAATATATATATATTTTTTTCTATATATATAATATTATATATATATATATATATATATATCAGAAGAACAATAATGTCTGAGTGTTTATAAATTAATGTAGATTTTTTTCTACATGAATCCTCTCTACAAAAATCTTTTAATTTCTTATCTTCCATAAAGGACTTTTCTAGCTGCTGAAGTTTTCTTTGACGAGCTGTTTAATTTCGTTATAGTAGAGCTGGAATATTGGAATGGAATGTGAAAAAGGAAAACCACAGCAGAAACTCTTCGATACTGCAGCGTGAAAGCATCACAAATCTTACATTTAACTAGGCATCCTGAACCCTGCTTTTCCAGCATTGGTTTTGTACGGTTAAGAAATAGATCCAACGAGACTTAATATGGATGTATACATTTAGTTTCTTGCCTTTTACTAATACAAGGTGTTTCATTCTGGATATACACAAAATCACTAAGACATGATACAAGGGAGATTGGAAAAATAACATAATTATTTCCTGTAACAGCAAAAAGTACCTAATGTTATTTCAAAACTCAATAAAGTATAACACATTCCATGTTGAGGTGATATATTCATAAGGTGTTTACTTTCGTCAAAAACAATATTAGACTCAGAGGTTAAAGATATTATATATATATATATATATATATATATATATATATTATATATATATATTATATATATAATATATATATATATATATATTTTTTTTTTATATATAGTATATATATATATATATATTATATATTATATATAATTTTAAAATTTTAATATTATATAAGCTTCGCCTTATCCTCGATGCCTGTGTTGACACACACACAAACACCACCACAACACCACACACAAACACACCACACACCACACAACACACACACAAACACACACACCACACACACACACACACCTGCCTGGAGCTACCACTAACTACCCTTCCTCAATCAACCGTAAGGAAGGCACCGGAATGACTCCGGGATCTCGCCGGTGTGTTTCGATCAAAGCTGAGGTGAAGCAGCCCCAGGCAAATACGAGGCATTTATAAACCTCGTTTTCTTTTGTAGTCAGTCATCTGTATATAGCTGAAGCGTTACACTCTCTGAGGAACATAGCAGTAACACCATCTTGTGCCTTTAAGTAAGTTACCAACCAGTTCAACATTAGTACCGGAAACTCTACTCAAGTCAACTCACCTTATATTATGCTTACTACATGGTGGTGAAACTATCTAGTATTCTTTTTGTGTTTTCTCTTGGGTTTAAATTATTCTTGTGTTATGTACATATGGTCATTAGTTATATAAGATTTTCTTTAGTCATCTCTGGTGTGCTTCAAAGCAAGATCATCTTTACACTTGCTACAAGGCGATTTATAGATATTATTAAATTGTTATTGTTATCTTACTTTTTCCATCACCTTTTTGTTATGGTTTCGGGCGTTTCAGTCTCGCTACTCATTCCTCTAGACAAACTCACTGTCTCGCTCGTAACAGTGAGGGGGCCTGTCCGGGTGGTACTAACCTTTACGGGTGTTATTCTTAATCTCACTTCAGTAATATTCATATTTTTCTGGTTTCACCCCAGGATTGTCTTTTGTTGTGAGAGTTCACTGTGTTAATTGCGTGGTTATTACTTACGGGGCTACATGAATGAGCGTTTGTGGATTAGCGGCATTTAAAAAAATCACTACACGAAGGCCTGGTGTAGAGGGGATTTGCCAGTTCGTCCACTGCTAAATTACCTTATTGCTCTGTTTGATATTCTTCCACGTAGGACACTTCCTCCCGCCTAAGCTTATTACTGACTCATCCTTTTCCTCACGGAAACCAGCGACGTTCCAAATCTAGTTAACTCACTCGATGATTAACGGGACCAGTTCCAAACTCATAACATTTGAGTAACTTATGCCAGATTGTGTGCGTATTGTGGGGGGTACTGCATTCTCTGGTACTTTCCACTGGCTGTTATATCTTCGAAGTGATACATCTCCAGGGGTTCATTACCTATCAAATCTCATGTCAGGGCTAGTTCAGTTAATTTAGCTCGAGTGAATTTCCTGAAATACGCCCCTTGGCATCTCTCTCTAACCCTATTGTGGTCCTTTAATTTGTTTAACATTAATCATGGGGTCTTGACTTGCGGGAAGCGTTTGTCGGTAATCCTCTGCCTGAAGAACTTAAAGCTGCAGAGGTTACTAAAGATCATATCAAGTATTATTGCCCGCTAACTTTGGCATCCAGGTCATCATGATACTAAAAAGGAACACGTAATGACACTAATATAAAAACTCATCTAGGTGAAGAACCAATAAAACTGACCCTCAGTCAGAAACCACCACTTCTAGAGGTTCTTCAGACACAGTACTTCTCCTAGAAGTGGAGAAAGTGAAAATGCAGGCATTACAAATGCGGTTTAGACTATGAAAGAGCAGAAAAAGAACATGATAGAGAAGGAAAAAGAGCGTTGAAAGAGAGGAAAAAGTTCTCGAACGCGAATACCATGTTACAAATACCAGAGCGTGAAAGAGCAGAAAAAGAGGTGAAAGAGCAAGGAAAAAGAAAATGATAGAGAACATCCAGTTACAAGTCCTCGATCGTAGAATAAGGTCACGACACTCAAACTCCAAATAAATTACAATTAACAAAATGTTGCCCTTTTACACTCAGTTCTCTGATTATCGAGCATGAAGCTTCTTAGAGAGTTCGAATACTCTCGCCACGCATTGTTCAGGTACCTAGAGGAAGTGGACTGGATGTAAAGCCAAAAACTTAATGGAAAGGCTTTATAGTTCTAGCAGTGTGCAGGATACATGCCGATTATGATGTAGTTAAAGATGCTATACTTTACAGCTAAGCGGTCACCACAGAAAGATACCGACAAAAACTCCGCAACAGAACAAAAATACTGGTCAAACTTAGCTGCATTTCGCCTCAGAGAAATTTCAGAGAGCCTTAAAAAACTTGGCTCCAAAGTCTGCATCAGTCCACCACTTTCGGACGATTGGTAAATCTCGTAAGCAGGAGGAATTTAAACGTAAATATTCTGTCCTCAATCATGTTGCAAACATTACAGACAAGGATGAGACAAACCTACTCAAAAGCTGCTAAAATAGCAGATGTCTTTTCTTAGTACATCGCCCTGTATCATCGGGTGAGAAGAAGGCTCAGTCCATTGTAGTTCAGGTTGAAGTATGAAAAGGATGATGTCTGTAGATAGTGGTTTACAAGCCAAGGTGTGTTCTGCCCTTTCTGTAGAAAACTGGCCACCTCATAAAGAACTGTCCTGACCCTAGGTGTAAAGTAGCTAAATGGGCACATTTTCTAAACCAGTTGCTTTCGGTGAACACAATAATTTCCACTCCCTTTGATCACTGATCCTTTTCAAACCCTTCAGGTACAAGGTACTGTCTCCCTCGACTTGACTCTGAGGAGCGACCTCTCCAGATTATGCGGGATACGCTTCTGCCCAATCAATCCTCGTAAAATACTGCACTTCAGGAGTAGAAACGGAAGTATAGGGGGAAGGTGTACCTCAAGGATTTTCACAGACTTTCCCTCGTAACTCTGGCCTAGGGTGTAACCTGATTGTCCGCTTGTTAAGGGGAAGTAGTAACCACTTGACTGTCAGTGAGGACAAGTCTTTACCCATTCCTCATAACTAATACTTACCTGTGAGCTAACGATTGGCTGTGTAGTTAGTCATTCCACCCCCTTATCACTCATAATCACCATACCATACCAAACCCACAGCTCACATGGGAAACAGGCGCAGCCAAATCTTTTTCCTAAACTGTGCCGTTACCCGTGCACAGTCCGAAGCAACTGCTCAAATACCCCTCAGCCCTTGTCAACTACCCACTCCTCATACGCCTAACGTAAGTCTTGGCAAGGTAGTCTCTTGGAACAAATACTGCTGAGGCTCAACGAG
>JACEEZ010025179.1:207620-249501 GCA_016584305.1 Chionoecetes opilio
TGTGTTAGAGAGAGAATGCGTGCGTGTGTCTGTGTGGTGTGTGTGTGTTTGAGAGAGAATGCATGTGTGTTTATCTATAAGCCTCGCCTATCTCATCCTGGACACACACCACACACACACACACCCCAACACCCACACACACCACACAAACACACACACTGCTGGAGTACCACTAACTACTCTCCTCAAATCAAACACGAAGGAAACGGCACCGGAAACTACTGCGGATCTCGCCGGTGCTGTTCGACTCCAAAGCTGAGTGAAGCAGCCCAGGCAAATACGAGGGCATATAAACCTCGTTTTCTTTTGTTAGTCAGTCATCTGTTATAGCTGGAAGCGTACTACCTCTCGAGGACATAGCAGTAACACCATTCTGTGCCTTTAAGTAAATACCAACCAGTCAACATTCGCAACGGGAAACTCACTTCAAGTCAACTCACTAGTATATTGCTTTACTACTTTTTTTTTTTTTTTTTTGGTGGTGAAACTATCTAGTATCTTTTTTGTGTTTTCTCTAGGGTTAATTATCTTTGTAGACAATTGGTCATTTAGTTATTATATAAGCATTTTTCTTTAGTCATCTCTGTGTGTGCTTCAAAAGCAGATCCATCTTACTCCTTGCCTACAAGGTGATTTATTAGATATTATGAAAATTGTTATTGTAATCTACTTCTTGCCATAACCTTTTGTTATGTTTCGGGCGTTTTCAGTCCGTACTCATTCTCTAGACAAACTCACTCGTCTCGCTCGTAACAGTATATATACAATAATATAATCTATATATGTATATTATATATATTATATATATATATATATATAATATATATATATATATATATATATATTATATATATATCTGTACATATATATATATATATATATATATATATACATATATATATATATATATATATATATATACATATATATATTATTTTTATATATATATATATATGTATATATGTATTATATAGTATCTAATATATATATATATATCTATATAATAATATATATAATAATATGAATATATTATATATATATCTATATATAATATATATATAGTACATATATATATATATATATATATTTTTCAGCGAGACCTCTCCCGCAGACAAAACCGGCAGACTAAGAAAATCATGGAGAACGGTACTAACCCTAACGCCACAAGCAAAAAGAGGCAGGACCTAACATCTTCTACCGGGGCTTATCTCCCCACCGCTATCACCAGGAAGAAGAAGAAAGAATAATATCACAAGCGCCCCTAACTGTGAAAACCTGCAGTGACCAGAAGAGGAGAATAAAACTAACAATTTATTACTCTAAAAACAAGAACCAGGCAACCTCCTTTCTCCGTAAACAGCCCAGCCGACGAAGGAGACAAAACAAAAAGTCCATGTCGTTAAGGATCACATGCAAAAGAAAGAGGAAAACTGTGAAGTCCTCCCCAATCCTACATCGGCATGACGACAACGAAGCCGTCCAGACTTTCTTACTTGCCACCTAAACTTCCGGAGCCCAAAAAAGTCACCTATTAGAAAAACATCATCACAAGAACATTTCTAGAAGAAAATACAGAAGCGCGACCATGTGGCAGATGTCTGGCGACTTCCCAATCTAGAAGCACTGTACATAAAAGAGACAATCCCAAGCTTACGTTAAGACAAACGGACCTACAGCTCTACCTACAGCATGAAAAGACCAAAAGCAAAATAACAGCCTACTCACAGAAAAAGCAAAGCCAGAAATCAACAGCCATAGGCGTCTCCACTCACGGAGACGAGAAAAGCAGAAGCTATCTACCAAATCAGCGCGCCACTAGGTGCGTGGCAGGCAGACTCATCTATAAAATAGCGCTTCACTCCGCATCACTACCGTCCAGAGGATAGGTGCACAATATATACCAAACCTGCATTTTTAGTAATAACAAACCGTACTTGGAACCAAAAAGTTAGAACAGCATATGCAATCCATTTGGGATATGGATCCACTAAAAAATAATCTTCAGTGTAGGTATGGCAGGCTATGTTTGAAAATTGGTTACGCCGCACGGACGCTACTAAATTACGCGGGTGACTTGTCTCCCCACCCTATGACGTCACAGCTCATCTCATCGTTCTGATTGGCAAGCCGGTCCTGAGAGACATGAGCCACGCGAGAATGCGTGTGTGTGTGTGTGCGAGAAGGAGAAAGTGTGTGTGGTTGAGAGAGGAATGCGCGCGAGGTGTGGGTGTGCTGGTGTGTGTGTGTTTGAAGAGAGAAGCGGTTCATGTGTGGCTTTTTGAGAGAGAATGGTGTGTGTTGTGTGTGTCGTGTGTAAGTGTTTTGAGAGAGAGAATGCGGTGTGTGGTGTGTGTGTCTGTGTGATTGTTTGAGAGAGTGCGTGTGTCGGTGGTGTGTGTGTGTATTGTGCGGTGCGTTGCCTGCCCCGTCGTGTGTGTGTGTGTGTGGTGTGTGTGTTGTGTGGAGTGTTTGAGAGAGAGAATGCATGTGTGTGTGTGGATGTTTGTGAGAGAGAGAATGCGTGTGTGGTGTGGGGGCTTGAGAGAGAATGCCGTGTGTGTGTTGTGTGTGTGTGTGTTGAGAGAGAATGTGTGTGTGTGTTTGTTTGTTTGAGAGAGAATGCGTGTGTGTGTGTTGTTTGGGAGCATAATGCGTGTGTGCGTTTTTTTGTTTGAGAGAGAAGCGTGGTGTGTGTTTGTTTGGAGACGAGAAATGCGTTGGTGTGTGTGTGTGTTTGTTGAGAGAGAATGCGTGTGTGGCGTTGTTTTTGAGAGAAAAATGCGTGTGGGATAGAGAGAGAATGCGTGTGTATGTGTGTGTCGTGAAGAGAGAATGCGTGTGTGTGTGTGTGTGTTTGTTTGAGAGAGGAATGCGTGTGTGTGGTTTGTTTGAGAGAGAATGCGTGTGTGTTGTGTTTGTTTTGGGAGAGAATGCGGTGTGTGTGTTTGGTGAGAGAGAATGCGTGTGTGGTGTTAGAGAAGAGAAATGCGTGCGTTGTCTGGTGTGTGTGTGTGTGTTTGAGAGAGAATGCATGGGTGTTGTATCAGAAGCCTCGGCCTATCATCATCCTAGTGTGACACACACACACACACACAAACACACACACACACCACACACACACGCCTGATACCACTAAACTACTCTTCCTCAATCAACACGAGGAAGGCACCGGAAACTACTCCGGGATCTCGGGCCGTGTGTTCGACTCAAGCTGAGTGAAGCAGACCCAGCAAAATACAGAGGGCATATAAAACCTCGTTTTCTTTTGTTAGTCAATTCATCTGTAAAGCTGAAGCGTTACTCTCTCTCGAGGAACTAGCAGTAACCCATTCTTGTGGCCTTTAAGTAAGTCCCAACCCAGTCAACTTTAGCACCGGGGACTTCCCAAGTCAACCACATTATTATTTTTAGCTTTACTACCTGGTGGTAAAAATCTCTTAGTATTCTTTTTGTGTTTTCCCCTAGGGTTAATTATCTTTTGTTTTTTACATATTGGCATTTAGTTTTTAAGCATTTTCTTTTGTCATCTCTGTTTGTGCTTTAAAAGCAGGATCATCTTACTCCTTTCACAAGGGGATTATTAGATATTATAAAATTGTTTATTGTTATCTACTTCTTTCCATCACCTTTTTATTATGGTTTCGGGGCGTTCAGTCTCGCTACTCATTACTCTAGACAACTCCACTGTCTCGCTTGTAACAGTTGGGGCCTGTCCGGGATGTAATAACCTTTACGGTTGTTATTTCTTAATCTCACTTCAGTGATATTCCATATGTTTCTCGTGTTTCACACCAATGGTATTGTTCTCTAAACTCCATATATACTGCTCATGACACCCCCCCCCCCAATGTACACAAGAATATGACACAGTAAAGCTTTCCCCAAAGGGTCATTTTACAGTATCTCTAATATAAGAGGGCCAAACACAAATCCTGCGAAGTATGGTATAACGGTGGAGCAGGAGTAATCTTTCAGTGCAATTGACCTCTCATGACTACAGTAGAGCATCAATCTTTTGTATGTGAATATTTGTTTCTTAATCAGATCTTATGAGTCTCGGGCACCAAGAAACCCAAAATTACTTTTGCCAATTTTGCGCTAAATAGTCTATTAAAAATAGGCCTTATAATGATTAAAACCCTAAAAAAAAATTATTACTAATGAATTTGGTATCAAAAGAAGCGCAATTTTATGTAGTATTAACATGCCAGAAATCCTCTAAAGTGAGTTTGGGGAAATTGTTTTGCAGCTAGTTAAGTAACAAATGGGTATTTGGTCTAAAAGTGCCCTAACTTTCACAAAATTTCAGAATATAACAGGTGAAAAATGCTTTGATAGCGTCCTGATTCTTAGCTTTTAAGATGAAAACTTTTTATACATTAGATCTAATTGATTTCAAATAAGGTTTGGAAGTTTAATACTATTGATGACGTCATTGGGATGATGACAGCGAAAAGCTTTCTGAATCTCCACACTTTTTTAAACAAAAAAAACACAAAGTTTGTCTTTATATTCGAAAACTAAACACTAAACTGATAGGATAAGTATTATATCATGTTGATACACTAAAACATCAACAAACAAATAGCACTCTGACTCCAGAATTTCGAAAAATGTTTCAAATCTTCGGAATTTCATCGCCTTCTATGTTCGTCTTTTGCGCTGTTTTGCAATTTTTTCCCTATAACACTGACCAACGCTGAGATACATCGTAAATCCTGTTCTCCTACATGTGCATGCGTTGTTCCCACAACCGTTTTTCCCCACAACTTGCAGTTGCATATATCATTAAGCTTCGCCTTATCCTCATCCTGTGTGGACCACACACACAAACACAACCACCACACACACACACACAACACACACAACACACACCACAAACACACACACACACACACACACACCACACCACCACTGCCTGGAGTACCACTAACTACCCTTCCTCAATCCAACAAGAAGGGAAAAGGACACCGGAACTACTCCGGGATCTCGCCGGTGTGTCTCACTCAAAGCTAGAGTGAAGCAGCCCCAGGCAAATACGAGGGCATTATAACCTCGTTTTTCTTTTGTTAGTCAGTTCATCTGTATATAGCTGAAGCGGTTACCTACTCTCTCGGGGGAAACATAGCAGTAAACACCTATTCTGTGCCTTTAAGTAAGTACCCAGTCAACATTAGCACTGGGTGACTCTACCAAGTCAACTCACATCAGTATTATATTTACTACCTGGTGGTGAAACTTATCTGTAGTATCTTTTGTGTTTTTCTCTAGGGTTAATTATCTTGTGTTATGTACATATTGGTCATTTAGAGATATAAGCATTATCTTTAGTCATCTCTTGTGTGCTTCAAAAGCAAGATCATCTTACTCCTTTGCTACAAAGGTGATTTATTAGATATTATAAATTGTTATTGTATCTACTTCTTTCCATACACCTTTTTATTATGGTTTTCGGGCGTCAGTCTCGCTACTCATTCTCTAGACAAACTCACTGGCTCGCTTGTAACAGTTGGGGGCCTGTCAGGGATGTAATAACCTTAGGTTGGTATTTCTTAATCTCACTTCAGTGATATTCATATGTTTCTGTGTTACCCCAGGTATTTCTGCTAAATTACATATTATATGCTCATGACACAATGCAAATGGAATATGTGACACCGTAAGCTTTCCCAAAGGTTCATTTTACAGTATCTCTAATATAAGAGGCCAAACAATCCTGCCGAAGTATGGTATAACGGTGGAGGCAGGACGTATCTTTCCGGTGCAATTTGACCCAATTCATGATACAGTTAGAGCATCCAATCTTTTGTATGTGACATATTTTTTCTTAATAGATCTATGAGTCTTCGCGGCACCCCAAGAAACCCAAAACTTACTTTGCAATTTGCTAAATAGTCTTATTAAAAATAGGCCTTATAATGATTAAACCCTTAAAAAAAAATTATACTAAATGAATTTGGTATCAAAGAAGGCAATTTTATGTAGATTACATGTCCAAAATCCTCTCAAAGTGCGTTTGGGGAAATGTTTTGCGCTAGCTTAAGTAACAATGGGTTATTTTGTCTAAAGTGCCCTAATTCACAAATTTCAGAATACAACAAGGTTGAAAAATCTTTATAGCTCCTGAATTCTTTAGCTTTTTAAGCATGAAAACTTTTCAGACATTAGATCTAATTGATTTTAAAATAGGTTGGAAAGTTTAAACCTTATGATGAGTCATGATGATGAAAGCGAAGGCTTCTGAATTCCACACTTTTTTTTAACCAAAAAAAATCCACAAAGTTGTCGTTATATTCGAAAACTAAACACAAAACTGATAGGATAAGTGATTAATATCATGTTGATAAACCTAAACATCAACAAACAATAGCACTCTGACTCCAGAATTTCCGAAAATGTCCAAATCTTCGGACATTTCATCCGCCTTCTATGTCGTCTTTTGCGTTGTTGCAAATTTTTTCCCTAACACTGACAACGCTGAGATACATCGTAATCACACTGTTTTCTCCTACAGTGCATGCTTCGTCCCAACAAAACGTTTTTCCCCATCAACTTGCGTTGCTCTTCATAAGCTTCGCCTTATCCTCATCTTGGTGTGACACACACACACCACACACACACACACACACACACACACACACACACACACACACAAAAACACACCACACACAACACACACACACACACAATGCCTGAGTACCACTAAATACCCTTCCTCATCAAACACGAAGGAAGCACCGGAACTACTCCGGGATCTCGCCGGTGTGTCTACGACTCAAAGGAGTGAAGCAGCCCCAGGCAAATACGAGGGCATTTATAAACCGTTTTCTTTTGTTAGTCAGTCATATGTATATAGCGAAGCGTATACTCTCTCGGGGAACATAGCAGGAAAAAACACCATCTTGTGCCTTTAAGTAAGTACCCCAGTCAACCATAGCACTGGTGACTCTACTCAAGTCAACTCACATCATTTATTATTATTTTACTACCTGGTGGTGAAACTTATTTAGTATTCTTTTGTGTTTTTTCTCTAGGGTTAATTATCTTGTGTTATGTACATATGGTCATTTAGATTATCGAAGCTTATCTTTAGTTCATCCTCTGTGTGTGCTTCAAAAAGGCAAGTCATCTTACTCCTTGCTACAATGGTGA
This sequence comes from Chionoecetes opilio, assembly GCA_016584305.1. NCBI lineage: Eukaryota > Metazoa > Arthropoda > Malacostraca > Decapoda > Majidae > Chionoecetes > Chionoecetes opilio. The sequence continues at coordinate 214,773 of JACEEZ010025179.1, forward strand.
TTTTATTAGATATTATTAAATTGTTATTGTATCTACTTCTTTCCATCACCTTTTTATTTTGGTTTCGGGCGTTTCAGTCTCGCTACTCATTCTCTAGACAACTCCAATCTGTCTCGCTTGTAACAGTTGGGGGCTCTGTCCGGGATGTAATACCTTTACGGTTGTTATTCTTAATCTCACTTCAGTGATAATTCATTATTTTCTTGTGTTTCACCCCAGGATTTCTGCTAAATCCATATATTATGCTCATGACACAATGCAAATGAATATGACACCGTAAGCTTTCCCAAAGTCATTACAGTATCTCTAATAATTAGAGGGCCAAACAAATCCTGCGAAGGATGGTATAACGGTGGAGCAGAGCGTAATTTTCCGGCAGCAATGTGCAACTCCTTCTCCCCCATCTCATGACTACAGTTTTAGAGCATCCAATCTTTTGTATGTGACATATTTTTTCTTAATAGATCTTATGAGTCTTCGGGCACCAAGAACCCAAAACTTACTTTGCAATTTTGCTAAATAGTCTAGTAAAAATAGGCCTTATAATGATTAAACCCTTAAAAAACAATTATACCAATGAATTTGGTATCAAAAGAAGCGCAATTTTATGTAGATTAACATGTCCAAAATCCACTCGTCAAAGTGCGTTTGGAGGAAATTGTTTTGCAGTAGTTAAGTAAAAATGGGTATTTTGCTAAAGTAGCGCCGAACTTCACAAATTCATAATACAACCAGGTTGAAAAATCTTATAGCTCCTGAATTCTTTAGCTTTTTAAGATGAAACTTTTCATACATTAGATCTAATTGATTTCAAATAAGGTTTGGAAAGTTTTAATACCTATTGATGACGTCATTGATGATGAAAGCGAAAGCTTCTGAATTCCACACTTTTTTAAACCAAAAAAAATCACAAAGTTTGTCTTTATATTCGAAAACTAAACACAAAACTGATAGGATAAGTATTATATCATGTTGATAAACCTAAACATCAACAAACAAATAGCACTCTGACTCCAGAATTTCGAAAATGTCAAAATATTCGGACATTTTCATATCCTTCATGTGTCTTTTATGCGTTGTTGCAATTTTTTCCTACACTGACACACGCTGAGATACATTCGTAATCCTGTTTCTCCTACATGTGCATGCGTTCGTCCCACAAACGTTTTCCCCATCCACTTTGCAGGTGCTGAATCTATCATAAAGCTTCGCCCTTATCCTCTCCTGTGTGACACACACACAACACACACACAACACCACACACACACACACACACACCACACACACAAACACACACACACACACACACACACACACACACTGCCTGGAGTACCACTAACTACCCTTCCTCAATCAACACGAAGGAAGGCACCGGAAACTACTCCGGGATCTCGCCGTTGTGTCTCGACTCAAAGCTGAGTGAAGCAGCCCCAGGCAAATACGAGGGCATTTATAAAACCTCGTTTTCTTTTGTTAGTCTAGTCATTGTATATAGCTGAAGCGTTATCTCTCTCGGGGAACATAGCATAACACCATTCTTGTTGCCTTTAAGTAAGTACCCAGTCAACATTAGCACTGGTGACTCTACTCAATCAACTCACATCATTATTATTATTACTACCTGGTGGTGAAACTTATCTTTAGATTCTTTTTGTGTTTTTTTTCTTAGGGTTATTATGTCTTGTGTTATGTACATATTGGTCATTTAGATTATATAAGCAATATCTTTAGGTCATCTCGTGTGTGCTTCAAAAGCCCAAGATTCATCTTACTCCTGCACAAGGTGATTTATTAGATATTATTAAATTGTTATTGTTATCTACTCTTTCCATCACCTTTTTATTATGGTTCGGGCGTTTCAGTCTCGCTACTCATTCTCTAGACAACTCACTGTCTCGCTTGTAAACAGTGGGGGCCTTGTACGGATGTAATAAACTTACGGTTTTATTTCTTAATCCACTTCATTGTATTCATATTTTTCGTGTTTCAACCCCAGGTATTTCTGCTAAATCCATAGATACTGCTCATGACACAATGCAAATGAATATGACACCGTAAGCTTTCCCAAAGGTTCATTTTACAGTATCTCTAATATTAAGATGGCCAAACAAATCTGCGAAGTATGTATAACGGTGGAGAAGGACGTAATCTCCGGTGCAATTTGACCCCATCTCATGGGACTACAGTAGAGCATCCAATCTTTTGTATGTGGACATATTTTTTCTGAATAGATCTTATGAGTCTTCGGGCACAAGAACCCAAAACTTACTTTGTACAATTTTGCTAAAATAGTTCTATTAAAATAGGCCTTGATAAGATAAACCCTTAAAAAAAATTATACTAATGAAGTGGGTATCAAAAGAAGCGCAATTTTATGTAGATTAAAATGTGCCAAAATATCTCAAAGTGCGTTTGTGGAAATTGTTTTGCAGCTAGTTAAGTAACAATGGGTATTTTGTCTAAAGTGCCCTAAACTTTTCACAAATTTCAGAATACAACCAGACCCCCCCCCCCCCCCGGTTGTGAAAAATCTTTATAGCTCCTGAATTCTTTAGCTTTTTAAGATGAACTTTCATACATTAGGCTAATTGATTTCAATAAGGTTTGGAAAGTTTAATACCTATTGATGACGTCATTGATGATGAAAGCGAAAGCTTCTGAATTCCACACTTTTTGAACACAAACCAAAAAAAAAATCACCAAAGTTTGTCTTATATTCGAAAATAAAACACAAAACTGATAGGATAAGTATTATATCTGTTGATAAACCTAAACATCAACAAACAAAATAGCACTCTGACTCCAGAATTTGAAAATGTCAAATCTTCGGACATTTCATCGCCTTTATGTCGTACTTTGCGTTGTTGCAATTTTTTCCCAACCAGGACAGCACTGATGAGAGATACATCCGTAATCCTGTTCTCCTACATCGTGCATGCGTTCGTCCACAAACGTTTTTCCCATCAACTTGCAGTTGCATCTATCAGTAAGCTTCGCCTTATCCTCATCCTGTGTGACACCACACACACACACACACACAACACACACACACACACACACACACCACACACAAACACACACCAACACACACACACACACACACCCAACTGCCTGGAAGTACCATAACTACCCTTCCCAATCAACACGAGGAGGGCACCGGAAACTACTCCGGGATCTCGCCCCCGGTGTGTTCGACTCAAAGCTGAGTTGACGCAGCCCCAGGCAAATACGAGGGCATTTAAACCTCGTTTTCTTTTGTTAGTCAGTCATCTGTATATAGCTGAAGCGTTACCTACTCTCTCGGGGAACATAGCAGTAAACACCATTTCTGTGCCTCTTAGTAAGTACCCAGTTCAACATCTAGCACTGGTGACTCTACTCAAGTCAACTCACATCATTATTATTATTACTACCTGTGGTTGAAACATACTCAGTATTCTTTTTGTGTTTTTCTCTAGGGGTTAATTATCTTGTGTTATGTACCTATTGGTCATTTAGATTATATAAAGCATTATCTTTAGTCATCTCTGTGTGTTGCTCAAAAAGCAAGATATCTACTCCTGCACAAGGTGATTTATTAGAATATTATTAAATTGTTTTGTTATCACTTCTTTCCATCCACCTTTTTATTATGGTTTCGGGCGTTTCAGTCTCGCTACTCTTTCATCTAGACAACTCACTGTCTCGCTTGTAACAGTTGGGGGCTGTCCGGGATTTGTAATAACCTTTACGGTTGTTATTTCTTAATCTCACTCAGTGATATTCAAGTTTTCTGCTGTTTTCAACCCAGGTATTCTTCTGCTAATCCATATATACTGCTCATGACACAATGCAAATGAATAGAAAACCGTAAGCTTCCCAAAGGTTCATTTTACAGTATCTCTAATATTAAGAGGGCCACAACAAATCCTGCGAAGTAATGGTTATAACGGTGGAGCAGGACGTAATCTTTCCGGTGCAATTGACCCATCTCAGATTACAGTTAGAGCATTCAATCTTTTGTATGTGACATATTTTTGCTTAATAGATCTTATGAGTCTCGGGCACCAAGAAACCCAAACTTACTTTGCAATTTTGCCTAATATAGTCTATTAAAAATAGGCCTTTATAATGAACACCCTTAAAAAAAAATTATCTAATGAATTTGGTATCAAAAGAAGCGCAATTTTATGTAGATAACAGCCAAATCCTTCAAAGTGCGTTGGGGAAATTGTTTTGCAGGTATTAAGTAAACAATGGGTATTTAGGTCTAAAGTGCCCTAACTTTCACCCAAATTTCGAATACAACCAGGTTGAAAAATCTTTATAGCTCTGAATTCTTAGCTTTTTAAGATGAAACTTTCATACATTCAGATCTAATTGATTTCAAATAAGGTTGGGGAAAGTTTTAATACCGATTGATTGACGTTCATGAGTGATATGAAAGCGAAGCTTCTGATCCACACTTTTTTAAACCCAAAAAAAATCACACAATAGTTTGTCTTTATATTCGGTGAAAACTAAAACAAACTGTAGGATAAAGTATTATAAATGTGATAAACCTAAAACATCAACATAACAAATAGCACCCTCTGACTCCAGAATTCGAAAATGTTCAAATCTTGGAACATTTCATTCGCCTTCTATGTCGTCTTTTGCGTTGTTGCAATTTTTCCCTAACACTGACACACGCTGAGTACATCGAATCCTGCTCCTACATGTGCATGCGTTCGTCCACAAACGTTTTTCCCCATCACCTTGCAGTGCATCATCATATAGCTTGCCTTATCCTCATCCTGTGTGAACACACCACACACACACACACACACAACCACACACACCCACACACACACACAAAACAACACACACACACCACACACCACACACACACACTGCCTGGAGGTACCACTAACGACCCTTCTCAATCAAAACGGAAGGAAGTGCAACGGAACTACCAGGGATCTCGGCCGTGTTGTCTCGACTCAAAGCGGAGTGAAGCGCCCCAGGAAATACGAGGGCCATTTAAAACCTCGTTTTCTTTGTTAGTCAGTCAATCTGTATATAGTGTTAAGCGTTACTACTCTCTGGGGAAACATGAGCAGTAACACCATTCTTGTGCCTTTAAGTAAGTACCCAGGTCAAACATTAGCACTGTTGACTCTACTCAAGCAAAATCACATCATTATTATTATTTACTACTGTGGTGAACACTTATCTTAGTATTCTTTTGTGTGTTTTTTCTCTAGGTTAATTAATCTTGTGTTAATGTACATATTGGTCATGTTAGATATATAAGCATTATCTTTAGTCATCTCTGTGTGTGCTTCAAAAGCAAGATCATCTACTCGTTGCTACAAGGTGATTTATTAGAATTATTAATTGTTATTGTTATCTACTTCTTTCCATCACCTTTTTATTATGGTTCGGCGTTTTTCAGTCTCGCTACTCATTCCTCTAGACAACCTCAATGTACTCGCTTGTAACAGTTGGGGGGCCTTGTCCGGGAGTAATTAACCTTTACGGTTGTATTTTATTAATCTCACTTCAGTGATATTCATATTTTTCTGTGTTTCCACCCAGGTATTTTTCTCTAATCCATATATACGCTCATGACACAATGCAAAGAATATGACACCGTAAGCTGTCCCAAAGGTCTTTTACAGTATCCTAATATAATGAGGGCCAAACAAAATCTGCGAAAGTATGGTATTAACCGGTGGAGCAGGAGTAATCTTTCGGTGCAATTTGACCCATCTCATGACTAAAGTTAGAGCATCCAATCTTTTGTATGTGACATATTTTTCTAATAGATCTTATGAGTTCTTCGGGCACCAAGAACCCAAAACTTACTTTGCAATTTGCTAAAAGTCTATTAAAAATAGGCCTTATAATGATTAAAACCCTTAAAAAAAAATTATACTACTGAATTGTATCAAAAGCAAGCGCAATTTTATGTAGATTAACATGTCCAAAATCCTCTCAAAAGTCGTTTGGGGAAATTGTTTTGCAGCTAGTTAAGTGCAATGGGTATTGTCTCCCCCCAGTTGCCCTAACTTTCACAAATTCAGAATACAACCAGGTGAAAAACTTTATAGCTCCTGAATTCTTTAGCTTTTTTAGATGAAACTTTTCATACATTAGATCTAATTGATTTCAAAATAAGGTTTGGAAAGTTTTAATTAACTATGAATGACGGCGATGAGATGAAAGCGAAAGCTTCTGAATCCACCACTTTTTTTAAACAAAAAAAATCACAAAGTTTGTCCTTTTATTCGAAAACTAAACACAAAACTGATAGGATAAGTATTATATCATGTGATAAACCTAAAAAAAAAACCCCATCAACAAACAAATAGCACTCTGACTCCAGAATTTCGAAACCCCAGACTCCAAATCTTCGGACATTTCATCGCTATTCTATGTCGGTCTTTTGCGTGTTTTTGTTGCAATTTTTTCCCTAACACTGGACAATCACGCTGAGATACATCGTAATCCGTTCTCCACATTGGCATGCGTTCGCCCACATAACGTTTTTCCCCATGAACTTGCAGTGCATCGATTTCATAAGCTTCGCCTTATCCTCAATACTGTGTGACACACACACACACACACACACACAAAACACACACACACACACACACAACACACACAAACACACAACACACACACACACACACCCACACACACTGCCTGGACGATAACCATAACTACCCTTCCTCAATCAACACGAAGGAGGCGACCGGAAACTACTCGGGATTCTCGCCGGTGTGTCTCGACTCAAAGCTGAGTGAAGCAGCCCCAGGAAATACGAGGGCATTTATAAACCTCGTTTCTTTTGTTGTAGCTCAGTCCATCATTATATAAAGTCTGAAGTCAGGTTATACACTGACTCTCAGGGGACACATAGTCTAGCAGTAACACCAGTTCTTGTGCCTAAGTAAGCCTACCGCAGTCAACATTAGCACTGGTGAAGTCCTTATCAAAGAACTCACATCATTATTCATTATTTACTACCTGGTGGTGAAACTGAGTCTTAGATTCTTTTGTAACTTTTTTCTCTAGGGATTAATATCTGTGTTATGTACAATATTGGTCATTTAAGATTAATACGCATTATCTTTAGTTCATCTCTGTGTTGACTCAAAAGCAAGATCATCTACTCCTTGCTACAAGGGGGGGTGGCCCTGATTTATTAGATATTATTAAATTGATTTTATTGTTATCTACGTCTTATCCATACCTTTTATTATGGTTTCGGGCACGTTTCAGTCTCGTACTCATTCCTCTAGACAACGACACTGTCTCGCTTGTAACAGTTGGGGGCCTGAGTTCCGGGATGTAATACCCCTTTACGGTTGTTAATTTCTTAATCTCACTTCAAGTGATCTTCATATTTTTCTGTTGTGTCACCCCAGGTATGTTCGGCTAAATCAATATATACGCCTCATGACATCAATGCAAAATGAATATGACACCGTAAGCTTCCCAAAGTTCATTTACAGTATCTATAATATTAAGAGGGCCAACAATCCTCGCGAAGGTATGTATAACGGTGGGCAGGACGTTAATCTTTCCGGTGCAATTTGACCATCTCCATGACTACAGTTAGAGCAGCCAATCTTGTGTTGGTGACATATTTTTTCTTAGATAGATCTTTTATGAGTCGTCGAGGCACCAAGAAACCAAAACTTAATTTGCAATTTTGCTAAATAGTCTATTAAAAAATAGGCCTTATAATGATTTAAACCCTAAAAAAAAAATATACTTAATGATTTGGATCAAAATGAAGCGCAATTTTATGTAGATTAACATGTCCAAAAATCCTCTCAAAGTGCGTTTGGGGGAAATTGTTTGCAGGCTAGTTAAGTAACAATGGGTATTTTTGGTCTAAAGTGCCCTAACTTTCACAAATTTCAAGAATACAATCCAGGTGAAAAATCTTTATAGCTCATGAATTCTTTAGCTTTTAGATGAAACTTTTCATACAGTAGATCTAATTGATTTCAAATAAGGTTTTGGAAAGTTTAATACCTATGATGACGTCATTGATGATGAAGCGAAAGTTCTGAATCCACACTTTTTAAACCAAAAAAAAATCACAAAGTTTGTTTTATATTCGAAAACTAAACACAAAACTGATAGGATAAAGTAATATCAGGTTGATAAAAACCTAAACATCAACAAACAAATAGCACTCTGGGACTTCCAGAATTCGAGAAATGTTCAACATCTTCGACATTTCATCGCCTTCTATGTCGTCTTTTGCAGTGTTGCCAATTTTTTCCCTAACACTGACACACGCTGAGATACATCGTAATCTGTTCTCCTAACATGTGCATGCGTTCGTCACAAAACAAACGTTTTTCCCCATCAACTGCAGTTGCATAATCATAAGCTCTCGCCTTATCCTCATCCTGTTGACACACACACACACACACACACACACACCACACACACACACACACACACACAAAAAACACACACACACACACACACACACACACACACGCCTGGAGTACCACTAAACTACCCTTCCTCAATCAAACCGAAGGAAGGCCACCGGAACTACTCCGGGGATCTCGCCGGTGTGTCTCGACTCAAAGCTGAGTGGAAGCGAGCCCCAGGCAAATACGAGGGCATTTATAAATAAAACCTCGTTTTCTTTTTGTTAGTCAGTCATCTGTATATAGCTGAAGCGTTACTACTCTCTCGCGGGAAATAGCAGTAACACCATTCTTGTGCCTTTAAGTAAAGTGACCCATCTAACATTAGCACTGGTGACTCTACTCAGTCAACCTCACATCATATTATTATTTACTACTGGGTGGTGAAAACTTAATCTTAGATCTTTTTGTGTTTTCTCTAGAGTTAATTATCTTCGTGTATTGTTTTTAAATTATACATATGGTCATTTAGATTATATAGCATTATCTTTAGTCATCTCTGTGGTGCTTCAAAAGCAAGATCATCTTACTCCTTGCTACAACGGTGATTTGATTAGATTATTATTAAATTGTTTTTGTTATCTACTTCTTTCCAATCACCTTTTTATTATGGTTTCGTGGCGTTTCAGTCTCGCTACTCATTCCTCTAGACAACTCTCACTGTCTCGCTTGTAAACAGTGGGGGCCTGTCCGGGATGTAATAACCTTTACGGTTGTAGTCTTAAATCTCGCTTCAGTGATATTTCATATTTTTCTGTGTTTCACCCCAGGTATTTTCTGCTAAATCCATATATACTGCTCATGACCACAATTGCAACACCAGAATATGACACCGTAAGTTCCAAAGGGATTCATTTTACGTATCTTAATATTAAGAGGGCCAACAAATCCGCGAAGTATGGTATACGGGTGGAGCGGAGTAATCTTTCCGGTGCAATTTGACCCAATCTCAAGACTACAGTAGAGCATCCAATCTTTTGTATTGTGACATATTTTTCGCTAATAGATCTAGGAGTTTCGGCACCAAGAACCAAACTTACTGCAATTTTGCTAAATAGTCTATTAAAACTAGGCCTTATAAGATTAAAACCCTTAAAAAAAAGGATTATATAATGAATTTGGTATTCAAAAGAAGCGCAATTTTATGTAGATTAACATGTCCAAAATCCTCTCAAAGTTGCGTTTGGGAAATTGTTTTGCAGCTAGTAAGTAAAACAATTGGTATTTGTCTAAAGTGCCAACTTTCACAAATTTCACGAATACAACCAGGTTGAAAAATCTTTATAGCTCCTGAATTCTTTAGCTTTTAAGATGAAACTTTTCATAACAAGATCTAATTGATTTCAAATAAGTTTGGAAAGTTTTAAGTACCTATTGATGACGTCATGGGGGGGGATGATGAAAAGCCGAATAGTCTTCTGAATATTCCACACTTTTTTAAAAACCAAAAAAAATCACAAAAGTTTGTCTTTATATTCGAAAAACTAACACAAACTGATAGGATAAGGTATTATATATGTTTGATAAACCTAAACATCAACAAACAAGTAGCACTTGACTCCAGAATTTCGAAAAAATGTTCAAAATCTTCGGGACATTTCATTCCTTCTATGTCGTCTTTTGCGTAGTTGCAAATTTTTTTCCCTAACACTGACCACACGCTGAACCGATACATCGTAATCTGTTCTCCTACATGTGCATGCGTTCGTCCCACAAACGTTTTTCCCCATCAACTTGCAGTTGCATCTAATCATAAGCTTCGCCTATACTCATTCCTGTGTGACACACACCACACACACACACACCACACACAACACACACACACACACACACACACACCAAACACACACACACACACACACACACACACACACTGCAGGAAGTACCACTAACTACCCTTCCTCAATCAACACGAAGGAGGCACCGGAAACTACTCCGGGATCTCGCCGGTGTGTCTCGACTCAAAGCTGAGGAAAGCCAGCCCAGGCAAATTAGAGGGCATTTATAAACCTTCGTTTTCTTTTGTAGCCAGTCATTCTGTAGATAGCTGAAGAGTTACTACTCTCTCGGGTGAACATAGCAGTAAACACCCCCATTCGGTGCCTTTAAGTAAGTAACCAGTCAAATTAGCACTGGTGACCTACTCAAGTCACTACATCATATATTATTTACTACATGGTGGTTGAAACTTATCTTAGTATTGCTTTGTGTTTTTTCTCTAGGGTTAATTATCTTGTGTTATGTACAATATGGTCATTTAGATTATATAAGGCATTATCTTTAGTAATCTCTGGTGTGCTTCAACAAGCAAGATCATCTTACTCCTTGCTCCAAGGTGATTATTAGATATTATTAAATGTATTGTATCTACTTCTTTCCTCACCTTTTTCATATGGTTTCGGGCGTTTCAGTCTCGCTACTCATTCTCTAGACAAACTCACTGTCTCGCTTTGTTTGTAACAGTTGGGGCCTTGTCCGGGGATATGTAATAACCTTTACGGTGTTATTCTAATATCACTTCAGTGATATTCATGATTTTTCTGTGTTTCACCCCAGGTATTTTCTGCTAAATCCATATATACTGCTCATGACACAATGCAAATGAATATGACACCGTAAGCTTTCCCCAAAGGTTCATTTTACAGTATCTCTTACATTAAGAGGGCCAAAAAAATCCTGCGCAAGTATGGTATAACGGTGGAGCAGGAGTAATCTTTCCGGTGCAATTGTACCCATCTCATGAATACAGTTAGAGCATCAATTCTTATTGTATGTGACAATTTTTTTTCGTAATCAGATTCTTATGAGTCTTCGGGCACCAGCAACCCAAAAAACTATGATAACTTGCAAATTTTGCTAAATAGTCTATTAAAAATAGCCTTATTAATGATTTAAACCCTTAAAACAAAAATTATACTAATGAATATCTTGTATCAAAAGAAAGCGCAAATTTAGTAGATTAACTGTCCAAAATCTCTCAACGGCGTTTGGGAAATTGTTTGCAGCTAGTTAAGTAACAATGGGTATTTTGTCTAAGTGCCCTAACTTTTCACAATTCAGAATACAACCAGGTTAAAAATCTTTATAGCTTCCGAATTCTTTAGCTTTTTAAGATGAAACTTTCATTACATTAGATCTAAGATTTCAAATCAGGTTTGGAAGTTTAATACCTATTGATGACGTCTTGGATGAAAGTCCCCCCCCCCCCTCCCCTCAGCTTCTGAATTCCACACTTTTTTTTAAACCAAAAACAAATCACAAAGTTGGTCTTTATATTCGAAAGAACTAAACACAAAAAGATAGGATAAGTATTAATCAGTTGATAAACCTAAACATCAACAAACCAAATAGAACTCTGACTCCAGAAATTTCGAAAATGTCAAATCTCGGACATTCATCGCCTTCTAATGTCGTCTTTTGCGTTGTTGCAATTTTTCCATAACACTGACACCGCGGGAGATACCAGTCGTATCTGTTATCCCGACATGTTGCATGCGTTCGTCCCCACAAACGGTTTTTCCCCATCAACTTGCAGTGCATCTATCATCAAGCTTCGCCTTATCCTCATCCTGTGTGACACACAACACACACACAACACACACACACACACACACACACACACACAACAAACACACACACACACACACCCCACACACACACCACTGCCTGGAGTACCACGAACTACCTTCCTCAATCAACACGAAGGAAGGCACCGGAAACTACTCCGGATTCTCGGCCGGTGGTCTCGAATCCAAAGCTGCGTGAAGCAGCCCCAGCAAATTACGAGGGCATTTATAAACCTCGTTTTCTTTGTAGTCAGTCATCTGTATATAGATGAAGCGTTACACTCTCTCGGGGAAAAATAGCAGTTTAAACACCATTCTTGTGACTTTAAGTAATACCAGTCAACATTAGCACTGGTGACTCTATCAAGTCAACTCACATCATATTATTATGTAACTACCTAGGTGGTGAAACTTATCTTAGTATTCTTTTTGTGTTTTTTCTCATAGGATTAATTATTTGTGTTATGTACCATATTGGTCATGTTAGATTATCTAAGACATATCTTTAGTCATCTCTGTGTGTGCTTCAAAAGCAAGATCATCTTCTCCTTGCTACAGGTGATTTATTAGATATTATTAAATGTATTGTTATCTACTTCGTCCATACACCTTTTATTATGGTTTCGGGCGTTTCAGGTCTCGTACTCATTCCTCGAGACAATGTCACGTCTCGCTTGGTAACAGTTGGGGGCCTGTACGGGGGGGATGTTAATAACCTTTACGGTTTGTAATTCTTAATTCACTTTCATGTGCATATATTTCATATTTTTCTGGTTTCACCCCCAGGTATTTTCTGCTAAAATCCCAATATTTTTTTTTTTTTAATACTGCTCATGACACAATGCCAACATGAAATAGACACCGTAAGCTTTCCCAAAGGTTCATATTTTACAGTAGCTCTAAATATAAGAGGCCAAACCAAATCGCGAAGTATGGAGAACGGTGGAGCAGGATCGTAAGCTTTCCGGTGCAATTTGACCCCATCTCATGACTACAGTAGAGATCCAATCTTTGTATGTGTACATATTTTTTCTTAATAGATCTTATGAGTCTTCGGGCACAAGAACCCAAAACTTATTTGCCAATTTTGCTTAAATAGTCTATTAAAAATATAGGCCTTAAATGATTAAACCCTTAAAAAAAATTATATAATGAAATTTGGTATCAAAAGAAAGGGCGCAATTTTATGTAGATTAAACATGTCCAAAAATCCTCTCAAAGTGAGTTTGGCGGAAATGGTTTTGCAGCTAGTTAAGTAACAATGGGTATTTTGTCTTAAAGTGCCCTAACTTTCACAAATTTCAGGAATAACAACCAGGTTGGAAAAATCTTTATAGCTCAGGAATTCTTTAGCTTTTTAAGATGAAACTTTTCCATACCATTAGATCCTAATTGATTTCAAATAAGGTTTGGAAAAGTTTTAATTTACCATATTGAGACGTCATGATGATGAAGCGAACGCTTCTGAATTCCACACTTTTTTAAACCAAAAAAATCACAAAGTTTGTCTTTATATTCGAAAAACTAACACACAAAACTGATAGGATAAGTATGTATATCATGTTGATAAACCTTTTTTAAAAAATACATCAACAAACAAATAGCACTCTGACTCAGAATTTCGAAAACGTTTCAAATCTTCGGCATTTCATCGCCTTCTATGTTCGTCACTTTTGCACGTTGTTGCAATTTTTCCCTAAACACTGACCACACGCTGAGAATACATCGTAATCCTGTTCTCCTACATGTGCATGCGTTCGGTCCCACCAAAGTTTTTCACCACTCAAACTTGACAGTTGCATCTTCAGTAAGCTTCGCCTTATCCTCATCCTGTGTGACACACACCACACACACACACACACCACCACACACACACACACACACACACACACACAAACACACACACTACCACACACACACAAACATCACACTGACTGGAGACCACTAACTACCCTTCCTCAATCAACACGAAGGAAGCACCGGAAACTACTCCGGGATCTCGCCGGGGGTGTCTCGACTCAAAGCTGAGTGAAGCAGCCCCAGGCAATACGGAGGGCATTTATAAAAACTCGTTTTATCTTTGTTAGTCAGTCATCTGTATCATAGCTGAAGTCGTTACTACTTCCTCGGGGAACCGGGAACATTTACGCAGTAAAACCATTATTGTGCCTTTAAGTAAATACCCAGTCCAACATTAGCACTGGGACTCTATCAAGTCAACTCACATCATATTATTAATTTTATACCTGGTGGTGGAACTTATCTTAGTATTCTTTTTTTGTTTTTTCTCTAGGGTAATTATCTTGTGTATGTACATATGGTTCATAGATTAATATAAGCATTATCTTTAGTCAGTGCGCGTGTGGTGTGTGTGCTCAAAAGCAAGATCATCTTACATCCTTGCTACAAGGTGATTTATAGATATTATTAAATTGTTATTGTTATCTACTTCTTCCAATCACCTTTGTATTATGTTTTCCCCCCCCCCCGGGCGTTTCAGTCTCGCTACTCATTTCCTCTAGACAAATCACTGTCCGCTTGAACAGTTGGGGGCCTGTCCGGGATTGTAAAACCTTTACGGTGTTATTTTTAATCTCACTTCAGTGATATTCATATTTTTCTGAGTTTCACCCAGGTATTTCTGCTAAACTCCATATATACTGCCTCATGACACAATGCAACATGAATATGGACACCGTAAGCTTTCCCAAAGGTTCATTTTACAGTATCTCTAATATTAAGAGGGCCAAACAAATCCTGCGAAGTATGGTATAACGGTGGAGCAGGACGTAATCTTTCCGGTGCAATTTGACCCATCTCATGACTACAGTTAGAGCATCCAATCTTTTGTATGTGACATATTTTTTCTTAATAGATCTTATGAGTCTTCGGGCACCAAGAACCCAAAACTTACTTTGCAATTTTGCTAAAAGTCATTATAAAATAGGCCTTATAATGATTAACCCTTTTACAAAAAAATTATACTAAATGAATTTGGTATCAAAAGAAGCGCAATTTTATGTAGATTAACATGTCCAAAATCCTCTCAAAGTGCGTTTGGGGAAATTGTTTTGCAGCTAGTTAAGTAACAATGGGTATTTTGTCTAAAGTGCCCTAACTTTCACAAATTTCAGAATACAACCAGGTTGAAAAATCTTTATAGCTCCTGAATTCTTTAGCTTTTTAAGATGAAACTTTTCATACATTAGATCTAATTGATTTCAAATAAGGTTTGGAAAGTTTTAATACCTATTGATGACGTCATTGATGATGAAAGCGAAAGCTTCTGAATTCCACACTTTTTAAATCTCAAAAAACAAAATCACAAAGTTTGTCTTTATATTCGAAAACTAAACAACAAAAAAACTGATAGGATAAGTATTATATCATGTTGATAAACCTAAACATCAAACAAAAAACAAATAGCACTCTGACTCCAGAATTTCGACAAAGTTCAAATCTTAGGACATTTCATCGCCTTCTATGTCGTCTTTATGCGTTGTTTGTCCCCCCCCCCCCCCCCCCCAATTTTTTCCCTAACACTGGACCACACGCTGAGATACATCGATAATCCTGTTCTCCTATCAGGGAATGCGTTCGTCCCACAAACGTTTTTCCCCACAACTTGCAGTTGCTCTATCATAAGCTTTCGCCTATATCCTCATCCTGTGTGACACCACACACCACACACACACACACCACACACACACACCCACACACAACACACACAAACCACACATCACAACACACAATACACACACACACTGCCTGGAGTACCACCTAAAATACCCTTCTCAATCAACACGAAGCGAAGGCAACGAGAACTACGCCGGGATCTCGCGGCCTGTGTCTCGAACTCAAAGCTGCAGGAAGCAGCCCCAGGCAAATACGAGGGCATTTATAACCTCGTTTTCTTTGTTAGTCAGTCATATGTATATAGGCTGAAGCGTTATACTCTCTCGGGGAAACATAGCAGAGTTAACACCATTCTTGTGCCTTTATAGTAATTACCCCAGCAACATTAGCATGGTGACTCTACTCAGTCAACTTCACATCATTATTATTATTACTACCTGGTGGTGAAACTTATCTTAGTTATTCTTTTGTGTTTTTTCTCTAGGGTTAATTATCTGTGTTATGTACATTATTGGTCATTTTAGATTATATAAGGATTTATCTTTAGTTAATCTCGTGTGTGCTCCCCAAAAGCAAGATCATCACTCCTTGCACAAGGTGATTTATTAGATATTATTAAAATTGTATTGTTATCTACTTCTTTCCACATAACCTTTTTTATTATGTTGTCGGGCGTTTCAGTCTCGCTACTCATTCCTCTAGACAACTCCACTGTCTCGCTTAGTAACAGTGGGGGCCTGTCCGGGATGTAATAACCTTTACGGTGTTATTTCTAATTCTCTACTTCAGGTGATATTATCTTTTGCTGGTGTTTCACCCAGGTATTTCTGCTAAATCGCATATATACTGCTGATGACACAATGCAAATGAATATGACACCGTAAGCTTTCCCAAAGGTTCATTTTACAGTATCTCTATAAGAGGGCCAAAAACAAAATTCTGCGAAAAAAAAAAGTTTATTAGGTAATAGGTATAACGGTGGAAGAAGGACGTAATTCATTTCCACGGTGCACAATTTGACCATTCTCATGACTAACAGTTAGAGGCATCCAATCTTTTGTATGTGACATATTTTTTTTTTAATAGATCTTAGGAGTCTTTCGGGCACCAGACCCAAAACTTACTTTGCATTTTGCTAAATAGTCTATTAGAAAAATAGGGCCTTATAATGATTAAACCCTTAAAAAAACAATTATACTAATGAATTCTGGTATAAAAGAAGCGCAATGTATGTAGAATTACATGTCCAAAATCCTCTCAAAGTGGGTTGGGGAAATTGTTTTGCAGCTAGTAAGTACAAGGGTATTTTGTTAAAGTGCCCTAACTTCACAAATTCAGAATACAACCAGGATGAAAAATCTTTATAGCTCCTGAATTCTTTAGTCTTTTTAAGATGAAACTTTATACATTAGATCTAATTGATTCAAATAAGGTTTGAAAGTTTAATACCTATGATGACGTCATTGATGATTGAAAGCGAAAGCTTCTGAATTCCCACACTTTTTAAACCAAAAAAAATCAAAAGTTTGTTCTTATATTCGAAAAACTAAACACAAAACTGATGGATAAGTATTATATCATGTGATAAACCTAAACATCAAAACAAACAATAGCACTCTACTCCAGAATTTCGAAAATGTTCAAATCTTCGGACATTCATCGCATTCTATGTCGTCCTTTTGCGTTGTTGAATTTTTTCCTAACACTGACCACACGCTGAGATACATCGTAAATCCTTTTCTCTACATGTGCATGCGTTCGTTCCCACAACGTTTTTCCCCATCAACTTGCAGTGGCATCTATCATAAGACTTCGCCTTATCTCATCCTGGTGACACACACACACACACACAACACACACACACACACACACACACACACACACACACAAACACACACACACCACACACACACACACACACACTGCCTGGAGTACCACTAACTACCCTTCCTCAATCAACACGAAGGAAGGCCAACCGGAAATACTCCGGGATCTCGCCTGGTGTGTCTCGACTCAAAGCTGAGTGAAGCGGAGCCCAAGGCAAATACGGGGGTGGGGGGGGGGGGTTGGGGGGGAGGGCATTTATAAACCTCTTTTTTTTGTTAGCCAGTCATCTGTATATAGCTGAAGGCGTTTTACTACTCTCTCGGGGAACATAGCAGTAAACACCATTCTTGGCCTTTAAGTAAGTACCCAGTCAACATTAGCACTGGTGACTCTACTCAAGTCAACTAACATCATTATTATATTTACTACCTGGTGGTGAAAAACTTATCTTAGTATTCTTTTTTTGGTTTTTCTCTTAGGGTTTAATTATCTTGTGTTATGTACATATTGTCATGTATGATATATAAGCATTATCATTTAGGACTCTCTGTGTGTGCTCAAAAGCAAGATCATCTTACTCCTTGCTACAAGGTGATTTATTAGAATTTTAAATGTTATTGTTATCTACTTCTTTCCATCACCTTTTATTATGGTTTAGGGCGTTTCAGTCTCGCTACTCATTCCTCTAGACAAAATCACTGTCTCGTGTAAACAGTTGGGGGCCATTTCCGGATGTCAATAACCTTACGGTTGTTATTCTAATCTACACTTCAGTGATATTCATTATTTTTCTGTGTTTAACCCAGGATTGTCTGCTAAATTCCATATATAGCTCATACACAATGCAAATGAATATGACACCGTAAAGCTTTCCAAAGGTTCATTTTAAGTATCTCTAATATTAAGAGGGCCAAACAAAATCCTGCGAAGTATGGTTATAAACGGGGGAGAGGGACGTAATCTTCCGGTGCAATTTGACCCACTCTCATGACTACAGTTAGAGCATCCAATCTTTTGTATGTGACATATTTTTCTTAATAGATCTTATGAGTCTCGGGCACCAAGAACCCATCAACTACTTTGCAATTTGGAAGTTAGTCTATTAAAAATAGGCCTTATAATGATTAAACCTTAAAAAAAAATTATACTAATTGAATTGTGGTATCAAAAAAAAGCGCAATTTTAGTAGATTAACATGTCCAAAATCCTCTCAAAGTGTGTTTGGGAAATTGTTTTGCAGCTAGTGAAGTAACAATGGGTTTTGTCTGAATAGTGCAACTTTCACAAAATTTCAGAATACAACCAGGTTGAAAAAATCTTTTTATAGCTCCTGAAGTTCTTTAAGTTTTTAAGGAGTGAAAACCTTTCTACAATTAGATCTAATGATCAAAGTAAGGTTGGGAAAAGTTTTAATACCTATTTGATGACGTCATTGATGATGAATGCGAAAGCTTCTGAATTCCACACTTTTTTTTTACCCAAAAAAATCACAAGTTGTCTTTATATTCGAAAAACTAAACACAAAACTGATAGGATAAGTATTAATCATGTTGAAAACCTAAACATCAACAAACAAATAGCACTCTGACACTCCAGAATTCGGAAAATGTTCAAAATCTTCGGACATTCATCGCCTTTCTATGTGTCTTTTGCGTTTTGCAATTTTTATCCTAACACTGACCACACGCTTGAGATACATACGTAATCCTGTTCTCCTAATGTGCATGCGTTCGTCCCACAAAACGTTTTTCCCATCAACTTGCAGTTGCAATCTTCATAAGCTTCGCTTATCTCATCCTCTGTGTGACACACACACACACACAACACACACAAAACACACACACACACACACACACACACAAACACACACACACCACACACACACACCACACACATGCCTGGACGTACCACTAAATACCCTTCCTCAATCAACACGAAAGAAGGCACCGGAACTACTCCGGGGATATCTCGCACGGTGTGTCTCGACTCAAAGCTGAGTGAAGCAGCCCCAGGCAAATAACGAGGGCATTATATAAACCTCGTTTTCTTTTGTTAGTCAGTCATCTGTATATAGCTGAAGCGTTACTACTCTCTCGGGGAAACATAGCAGTAAACCATTCTTGTGCCTTTAAGTAAGTACCCCAGTAGGTCAACATTAGCACTGGTGACTCTACTCAAGTCAACTCAACATCATTATTATCTATTTACTACCTGGTAGGTGAAACTATCTTAGTATTCTTTTTGTGTTTTTTCTATAGGGTTAAATTATCTTGTGTTATGTACATATGGTCATTTAGATTATATAAGCATTATCGTTAGTCATCTCTGTGTGTGCTTTCAAAGCACAGAGCATCTTACTCCTCTGCACAAGGGATTGATTAGAATATTATTAAATTGTTATGTTATCTACTTCTTTCCATCACCTTTTTATTATGGTTTAGGGCGATTTCAGTCACGCTACTCATTCTCTAGACAACCACGTCTCGCACGTTGCAAGGAAATTTTAAAAGGAAATTGTATAAAGGTTTTCTTGTAAAGTTTTTGAAAAAAGTTTTGTTCCCGGCCCCCGTGTTTGCATTTCAACCGGGGGGCCTCTACTGATACCGCAGCGCAGGTTTGCGATCATGAATTACCCCCCGGGGGGCACTTGGGCCAACCCCGAGGCAGTTCATGGAGCTGCCCTGTGGCCCTGTTTCTCCTCAGCAGGGAAGGATGGGGAAAAAACTCTCCCAAGGGAGGGACAAACAGACCACTGACTCCCCCCCCCTTTTACGCTCCTAAAACCCATGATTTTCCCGCTGAGGGTAAATAATTTTTTAGATTTGCGAGTTAAAAATGCAACTTTCCCTTGACCTGATGAAAAAATTTTGCCACCGTTCAGTATAGAGATTTAAATTTATTGTCAAAAAAACTTTCCAAAGTTCACTTGTGGGTTAATATCATTCAATTATTTGGTTTACAAATTTTTACTTATTGTCCATTCCACACTATAACCCAAACTGGCCCCCCAAACCGGGCCCTGTTAACCTGATGGTGTTTTTGTAGGTCCTTACTTAGTCAAGTGTTATATCTTGGGGGGTGTCTTTAAAACGTTGATTTCATTTTTTATAGTTATTTTTTGCTCTGAGTGTGTATTTTTAATTTAGCCTTGCAGTTTCCTGAGCAGGGGGTTTTCAGGGGGTTGATAAAGTGGGTGTTTGAATTAAAGGTAGCCCCATATAGCCAGGGGTGAAGGTAACTATTAGCCATTATAAAAATTGATGGTCAATTTGGGTGAGCTGAGAAATGTGTCCATTGCAATTTTTGTTGATGGTTATAGCTAAGCACATTTTAGTTGAACCATGATGTTGATTTTTAGTATCTTAAATTCACGGTATCCTTAAAAAATTTACCAATGATAGTATTACTTTTAGAAATTTTGAAGGGGAACTCCTAAAAGTTGAGGTTTGGTCTCATAAAGAAGTCAAAGACACTGTATAGGTATCTTTGATAAGTTACAATGTTTTTGCATTGGGACAAATGAATGCCAAAATGCAAATGGTATATTTGTATTTTTAAATTTTTATTAGTTTAGTAATAGTATTAAATTTTGTTTTTTACCTTTGCAAATTATTACTGTATTATTATTTTTTTTTTTTTTTTTGCTTTTTTTTCTTTTTTTTTCCTTTCCTACAAAAGGCCTTCATAAAACGTGGGGGTTTCCTTTAAAAACCCTGAGCAGTTCGATACCAAGTCCATTTCTACGCTAAAAGATTACTTTTTCCCTTTAAATTAACGAGTGTCCCATCCATCCCAAGGGGTAACGGGTTCGCGCCCCAGTGGCGGGCCACTGCGATTATGATGAAAATTTTTTTTTATTTTTTTATTTTTTTTATTTTTAATTATATATAGTTCAAGGTTTATTTTTTTACAGCTTGCCGCAGCAGAATTACACACTCACACACACACCACTTAGGACACGTAGTGTAAGGGTAGCACCCCGGGTTCAAAACCCGAGAACCCCGGGTTTGATCCCGGGGGAGGGGAAAACAGATGGGTTGTTTCCTTTAAAACCCCAGCCCCCTGTCACCCAGCATGAATGGGTACCCGGGGGTTAGCCGGGTTTTTTGACCCGCCCCCGGGGGGGTGCTTCAGCCAAACTAAGCCCAAAATGAATCAAAAATGTTGATAAGAGACGGGGCCATACGAGCTTGCTCAGGCCCGTAAAAAACAACTAGATGAAACACACACCACACACATACACCACACGAACACATACTACACACACACACAACAACAACACACACCCACACCAACACACACAACACACACAAAACCAAAAACAACAACAACACACAAAACACCCAAAACACCAACCAACACAACACAACAAAAAAAAAAAAAACCACACACACACAACACACCACCCACACACACACAACACACACACACACACACAAAAACACAACAAAAAAAAAAAAAAAAACACACAAACCAAACAACACAACACACACACACACCCCAAAACACCCAACACACCAACAAACAACAACACACAACAACAAAAAACACACAAAAACAAAAAAACAAAAAAAAAACAACAACAAAAACACACACACACACACCCAAAACAACAACAAAAACACACACACACACACACACACCAAAAACACAACAAAAACACCACACACACACCACACACCCCAACACACACACACACCACAAACCACACACACACACACCAACCACACACACACAAAAACCCCTAAAAAAACATAAAACATACTACAACAACATAACATAAAACATACTACAACATAAATCAACATACACACACCCTGCACTCACCCCACATACATACACACAACACACACAAAGCACTCACCCACACATACACACACATACACACACACATGCCCACCCACACAACAACAAAACACACACACACCCCACCACACAACACACACAACATCAAACACTACATACACACTAGTGATGGACCGAATATTCGCCTTCGCATTCGCAAATTTCGAATATTCCATTTTTTTTTCAATATTCACATTTGCCTCGCACTCCCCCTGTGTTGTTTGCGAATATGCGAATATTTTGCCCCCAAAACAATAAACTTTCAAAAAAGAGAAAAAAACAAGTGAACTATATACACAGCAAACCCCTATAAATAAAATTAAAGTTTGCTGAGATTAATTACAAAATGAGGTGAGGGGGCGTAGTGGTACAAGGCAGGGTTCCTTATCCCTAACTCCATTCTCCACCCTTTCAAACAGTAAAACACCGCTTCTCTCAAGGTCCTTTAATTAAATCAAATCATTGCTTGCCTCGTGCTCTTTAAAGGTAAGTTTGTGTAATATAAATAATTGTGTAATGTAAATTAAGCATCTTCCTTTCACCCACGAGCACAATAAAAATTTCTTTGAAAGAGAACAGTGTTGCAGGAAAATGACGCGTAATGCCTCCGTCACAACAGTTGGGTTTTGGGATTTTTCGAGATTTTCTCCCGTGATATTGCACGTGTAAAAATTTTAATAAAAGTTATTGAATATTTTTAATACTAATTATTCAGCAAAATATTATCATTAAAAAATTCGTTAAGAGTGGGTCCTCGTCCGCAAGCTGGGGACATAGTAATTGAAAGGGAATTTTCATTAGAATTTTTTTTTTAAATCGAACTCTTACAATACATCGAAATATTTCGTTCCCCGTATGTTATAAAAAAATTTTCGTAGTAATTAAAAGTTAGTAATATTTGCAATTCGCATTCGCATTCGCAAATATCAAAAACCAAATATTGCATTCGCATTCGCATTCGCGGGAAAACGGAAAAAACATTCTCCCTCACTAATACACACACACACCAACATACATACAAAAACACAAAACACACACACACAACCACACCACAACAAAACACACACACACACACACAAACACACACACACGAAAACAATATTTATATAATATAATATAAAATCGGTTAAAAGAGAGAGAGAGATATGAAGAGAGAGAAGAAAAGAAGGAGAAAAAGAGAGAGAGAGAGAGGGGAGAGGAGAGAGAGAGAGAGAGAGGGGAAGGAGAAGAGAGAGAGAGAGAGAAGAGAGAGAAGAGAGAGAGAGAGAGAGAGGAGAGAGGGAAGGAAGGGGGAGAGAGAAAGGAAGAGAGAGAAGAGAGAGAAGAGAGAGAGAGAGAGAGAGGGGAGAGAGAGAGAGAGAGAGAGGAGAGAGAGAGAGAGAGAGAGAGAGAGAGAGAAGGGGAAAAAAGGGGAGAAAGAGAAAGAGAAAAGAGAAAGAGGAGAGAGAGAGAGAGAGAGAGAGAGAGAGAGAGGGGAGAGAGAAAGAGAAAGAGAGAAGAGAGAGAGGAGAGAGAGAGAGAGAAGGGAAAGGGGGGGGGGGGGGAAAAAAAAAAAAAAAATCCTCTTCCCCTTTGTCTCCCTTTGTTAAAAAACCCCTTAAATTTGGCTTTTTTGGGGGATTTTTGGTTGAAATCGGAAAATTTTCGGGGATTGCAAAAAGGTCACAACAAAAAACAACAAATGATTGCGTGGTCGGGCCACACATCTTCTGGAGGGTTGAAACAGGGATCGAAAATTTGAGCAAAACGAAAATTTTTCGGTTACAATCAGATTCCCCGAGAAAACGCCTATTGTTAAACGCTTCCCCTGCTTATAAAAAGACAGGGGATGTTGTTGTCTTAGGACGACATGGACGTGCTCTTGTTGATCAACAAGTAAATATTCCCGTTTTCTCCGCCTTGTTAGTGTAAAACAGACGTTCCCCTCGTAAAAAGAACTTGCCCACACGACACCGTGTAGCGACTAGCGATGCCAGACCACCACCACGAACGGATCCGCGGCAGACTGAAGGTAGTTGTTCCTGCCACTTTTCTTGTTTAAAACCCGAGCCCTTGTCACCCAGCATGATATGGGCACCGGGTGTTAGCCGGGGGTTTGTGACGCGCCTCCCGGGGTGGTGGCTTCCCCCAACACTAGGAAGAAAGATGATAAGAACATATAGAAAATAAGGAAGCTACAAGAGGCCGCGCGGACTACACGTGTAGTTCCTGTCACCTAACACTACTACAATCCACATTTCATCCCCATCCATGAACAGATCCAGCCCCTCTTTAAAGCTCCCGAATGACTCGCACGAACAACCTGTCTACGAGACCATTAACTTCATTCCACCATATTTGTGACCAGTTTTCCCGAATCTCTGTTCTCTTTTCCTTTCTAAATCTACGCTTTCCAGCTTGAACCGTAATTCTTGTTCTCCCTGGTTAAAAGCCCGTAAGAACTTTTTTCCTACCTCTCCTTTATAAATCCCTTTATCCACTAAAAAACTTCTATCAGATCGCCCTTACCCTGCGTCTCTCGAGTGAGTTGTAATTTTAATAACTTCAATCTCCTCTCATAAATAAAGTTACGCATCCCATGTATTCATTTTCGGTCATCTTTCTCAGCACGGTTTCTAACAAGGCTAATCCATCCTGTAATATGGAGACTAAAACTGAACCGCCATAGTCTATGTGAGGCTCGACTAGAGCCAGATTAAAGCTTTAAAATAACTTCGCACTTCTACTATTTAACACTTTTGGTAATGAATCCAATACTCTATTAGCTCCTATTTCTGGCTCAAAGACATTGTTTCCTAGGTCGAGGTCTGGGCTCACCCTCACTCCAAGATCCTTTCACCTCTGATCTTTTCAGCCGATACATTGCTTATGGTGTATCTATTACCAGGGTTTTTTCTACAACATCATAACGCTGGCATTTATCAATATTAAATTCCATACTGCCATCTGACTGCCCACCGTAAGTTTATTAAGTACACCCGCAATTTGTTTACATCCAGATTGTGACCATCCAATTTCCCTACGTACCTAGTATCTTCAGCAAACTTGCTGATATCACTGCTAATCCCCACTATCCAAGGTCGTTGATGTAAAATCTCAAAATAGTAATGGACCCAAAACAGAATCTTGTGGAACTCTATTGTCAATAGTCCCCATCAGATTTAGAACCATTAATTGTAACCCTTTTTGTTGACTATTAATAGCAAAGCTCTGATCCAATGAAGAACCTTCCCATATCTATTCCATGACCTTAACCTTATTGAAGAGTCGCTCGTTTGGTACTTTGTCAAATGCCTAACTAAAAAGTCCAGATATATTATATCATTAATCCTTATCATTAGCTGCGTCTCATAAACACTTTCCAATAAAAACTCGATAAATTGGTGAGACATGACCTACCTGGTGAATCCATTGTTGTGAATCATTGATCAAAACTATGTTTATTTAAGGCTCTCTAAATGTTTTTTGCAATAATATATTCCAATAATTTACCCACCACTGACGTTAGGACTTACGGGTCAATAATTTGACTTTAGTCCTCTGTCTCCCTTTTTAGATATGGGAACGACATTTTCCTTTCCTCCACAATAATGGTACATCGCCTATATCAACCGATTCCTAAAATGTGCACTAACGACTCACTAAACAAACCTCCTTGCATTCCTTTCATACCCTGGGATACACTTCATCTGAGTCCTGGCGATTTAAAATTTTTTCATTTATCTATACCCTTTTCCACCATTTCCCTAGTTATTCACAATATTCTTTGAGTGTCTCCTCATCGCTTCCTTTGGAACATCTGTTCACTATTAGGATCGTCTGTGATCCTCCTCCATTATAAACACTTAGGCAATATCATTTTTTAGACTTTTACACATATCCTCATCCGTATTTAAGCCCTCACCCGTCCTGACCCTTAACGGCCCAACTAATTCCCTGTCTT
Organism: Chionoecetes opilio; assembly: GCA_016584305.1. Lineage (NCBI taxonomy): Eukaryota > Metazoa > Arthropoda > Malacostraca > Decapoda > Majidae > Chionoecetes > Chionoecetes opilio. Next base: position 241,013 of record JACEEZ010025179.1, read on the forward strand.
GTTTATATACCTGACTGAAACACTTTGGATCACTTTTCGCCTGTCCTGATACTGTAATCTTCATAATTTGTTCTTGCAACTCGAGGTAATTCTTTCAATGTCCTTGCCATCCGTTATACTGATCTTTGCTTACCAATCCTGCCTTGAAACCTTAAATTAAAGTTTCTTTTTACTCCGAATGTTGTGTTTTAAATTAGGGGGCATCCTATTTTCGGATCACTCTTGCTGGAAACCTTATTTCCCTATAAGGAATATTTCTTTTCTGTCCGCCCAATTATATTCCTTACAAATGAAAGTATAATCCTCCTCAGCCCCTACATCATTCCATTTCTAACCTCTGTAATAACCTTCATCCCCGACCTCACTCCTGCCTAACGCTTAATTACCTCCTCAGCCCGACTTCACTACCATAATAACCGCGCCAATTACCTCCAGGGCCTTTCTAATCCTCATAATTGGCCTTTCCAGCTTCATCGCCCTGTCCTTATCGCGGGAAAATTTTTCCCCTCCATCCACAACCTCTTATTAATAACCTCCAGGTGTCTTGTAACCTGCAACATTGGCCCCTTTCTGAAAATTAGGTGTTTCGATGCTTATTGCCACTATTTCCAACTTTCCCATTTAGCTAAATCTGGTCTCATAATGGTCGCATATTATCTAAAATCCCACCGACCTCACATTGTAATTAAATCGTCTCTATTTGTCAGGCAAGAGATCTACAATATTATTATCCTCTAGGTTAGGCTCCTTGATTGCTTGACTAGGAATGTTATCCGGGATTATATTTAAACAATTAATCTTGCGTCGCTGTCAACTATGATTAAATCCCAGTCATATTCATAAGATTAAAAATCTCCCACCACGCTATCAAGTCGATATATATGCCAGCCCTTGTTATTTTTATTACCATATAGGAGCTGAATCATCTTACATAAGTTTGGAGGGCCTATACATACACCCAAAACCTTTTCTCAGTTCCCTCCGTAAACCTCTACCCATATAGACTCGAAATCTTGTTTCCATTCCTGGTTTTTTTTTTTTTTTATAAAAAAACAAACCAAAATTTTTAAAATTAAAAAAAAACAAAAAAAAAAAAATAAAAAAAAAAAACAAACACAACCAAAACCACACACTGCAAATGCATCTCTTGCATAAAGTGCGCAACTCCTCCACCTCGCCTGCCAACTCTGTCCTTGTGAAATAGCTTATACCCAGCTATCTAGACTTCCGGAATCAAATAGCTTTTCTGAAGATCCAACCATGTTTCTGTCAATGCTATTGTATCAAATCCTCTACCACTATTTATTCCGCAGGAAATCTTATCTTGTGTAAAATTACTCCTACAGGTTGTATAGTTCGACCTTCAAGCAACTCTTATTTTGTCCATTTCCCTTTATCTTAACTTAAACCCTCTCTCTCTCTTCTTACGAATCACTTTAGTTCCCTGCTTCTGAAACCCCCTAGGTCGCAAACTTTCCCTTCCCTGACCCCAGTGTCTACTCCCCGGTCTCTATCTTAAAAAAGGCCTGCAGTGCAAACTATTCCCCCTTCAAGGGATTCAGACAAGATCTGAACTCTTTCTCGAAAAGTGCACCCCCATCCCTGAGGTTTAGAGGTGTTCTGCACCGAAAAAGAGGTCAAGCTCGTCTACAAAGGTCCCAAACCATTGTCTTTGCAATAAAGTGCCAGGCCGCTAATTCAAAGCATAGCCCTGGAGTACCGCAAGTCGTTAACAAAAGCGTCTGGAAGGACACCACACACCACAGGGGAACCCACCCTGTCCCTAACTTTACTACAGCTTCTTGAACCGCACGTAGAAATCCTCACTTCACACAATCAACATCATTTCCACCAGCACTCAGGCAGGGACGATGGGCTTTTTCCCTTGATCCGCCAGGCACTCAACTATCTATCACTAACATAGCCTATCCCCTTCCTGGGTAGCTCACCGACTTCATGCGAGCCCTTCCCTGTCACAGACCTGCTGTCGAGATGTCTAACCTGACTGTCACCAACACACCAAGATTTTACCTTCGGTGTGATGATGTATAGTCCATCTTCCTTACCTCCGTATTATTCCTCTTGCAGCCCGAGATACCTGAAATGCGTTCGGTGCACACAACATGGTCATTGTTACCTTTTCTCCTTTGGGCGTGTACCACCCCATGCTCAACCACCTGCCATTCTACCTCCTTGGTGACTTAGGATATCTACGACGAGATAATATATTACCGAAAAAAGAGGTAACAAGAGGAAAGAAGAAGATGGCATCCTACTCGGAAGGAATTAATGAATAGCTAGAATCAAGGAAGTACAAGCCCACCGCGTGTCTGACCCGCGTTATGTGGAGTTAGAACAGTGTTGAAGCGACGGAGGTGACACAGGGGATGAAGGAAGGATGGAAAAGATAGAGAATAGAAAAGTACAACGACCTTGAACATGCAGGCCGCGGCATGCTGCTTGTGCTTGGCAGACCACGTTTGAGACACAATCTGATTGGCTGGCACGTTTGTTTTTACACAATTGTGATTTCCTGGCGAGGCTTTGTGACGTCATGGTACCGCTCAGGCCACAGCCATCAGCAACCATGTACCGCCACTTGCAATGTCTCGTACTGTATACCCACTAACGCCGGGGGATGTAGGAAATAGAGGGGCTGTGTTGAGCGAAACAAACCGTGGCCTTTAACTCTCGCTGAATGTCGCCCTGGGGCCATATTCGAGACGCGTAACGTCCATGCTTAACAACTTAGCAACTGAATCATGCTGATTTGGTATTACGCAGGAGGAGATTGAATGAGTACATTAACGACGTTATTAAGTTGTTAAAAAAGGCAACTGCCTATAGAGTGGTGTTGAGGTACGCAACATACATAAAAATACTCATAAATGAGTATATATGATATTTTTGACTCAAAAAACTGAACAGGGCAAGTATACAAAACAAAAATTAGGCGCATATAAACAAACACAGCCGCTTGTGGTGATATATTGTTTGGGGTGCAGTGGGACAAGAGTGGTGAGCTGTGGCTATCGCAACGCGCGGGTATCGACTAGCGATGCCAGGACACCACTACGGCAACGGCTCTAAGCCGACTGAAGGTATGTGTCTTGCCACTTTCCTTGTTTAAAACCGCCGTAGCCTCTGTCCACCAGCATGGTGAATGGGTACCGGGTGTGTTAGCCGGGGGTTGTGACCCGCCTCCCGGGGTGGTGTCTTCCCTAACACTAAAGAAGGCGAGCTATCGAATAGAAGATATCAAGCAAAAAAGATACAAGAAGAAGAAGAGCGCCCCCTATTACTCTGAAGAATAAATTAATAGCTAGCATACAAGGAAATACAAGCCACCGGCGTGTTACCCGTCGTGTATGTGGAGGTAGAAACAAGTGTTTTGAAGCAACGGGGTGAAACCAGGGGATGAAAGAATGATGGAATAAGCTAGAAAAAAGAAAGATATACAAATGACCTTGAAAATTGCAGGCCGCAGCTGCTGTCTGGTGATTGGCTGACACGTTTGAGACACAACTGATGGCTGGGACCATTTGTTTTCTACACAATTGTGATTCGCTGTCGAGGCTGTGTGAAGTTAATTGCAGTCGCTCAGCCAATCAGCTATCGGTGCAATAGCAACAATGTGCCGCTACACTGCCATGTCTCGACCGGAATACACACTAGCTCCGGGGTTTGGTAGAAATAGGAACGGATGTTGTTGAGCAGCGAACAACAGTGGCCTTATCTCTCTCCAGAATGTCTGCCCTGGTCGGCCAAAACAAGCACCAATGGCAGGGCAGACCACCGGTACTTTACCCAGGGAAGAGGGTCAAAACCCCCCGGCTAACACCTGGTACCAATTCACTGCGGGTGGACAGGGGCTCGGGTTGTAAGGAGACCGCCCATCTGCCTCGTCCTGGCCGGGATTCGACCCAGCAATGACAGTATCATATCAATGTGAATCCGAGCACGCTACCCCTGCGACACTGGCTATAGGAGGACCGCGACATACTCCACACAAGTCGCGAATACTGTGCGCTCTTCTAATGCCTTCTGTCTTTCTCGTGGAATTTACATTATCTTCACCATGGCTTGATTTGGTTAAGATGATAAGAATAGTTACTTATAACGTATAAAAAATCACTACCGTAGATACATACTAAAGTCGCCAGGACAACTTTTTTCGATGTAGTACCAGATTTTGGGGGGGGATGGCATTATAATACTACATTTCTACATCGTGATTTTCAGGAAAGTTTAGAAGGGCTATCTTCTTTAGAGTTCTGTGTATTATGTCTTCATCTGTGTCATATTAGGGCTATAAATGAACAAATACAAAAAATAACAAAACCGAGTGGCGAACATACACTAAGATCACCAGCTAGTGTGATATGTTCCGAGTGTTCTCCCGCCGCTCGTCGTTTCGCCCGACAAAGAAAAAACGGGTGGGGGTGCGAAATTTGAAACCGTAATACGTGCAAACAAAAACATTAAAACTACACTGAAACAGGGTAGATTATAGTCATGATATAACTACGTGTAGGGTCGTGTGTACACGACCGGACAAGGTCTCGCCCCGCCAGTCTTGATTAACCAATGAACGATCGAGCCTATAGGATGACGTCAGACGCTTGAGTATGAGGGAGGGCGGTCCAACTAGACGCCATTGCAAACCTCCCCGCCGCATTGCTCGCTTGTAAGCAAGGTAAGAATTTCGATTTAAAGAGGTCGGGAGTTTAATTTTCGGCATCAGGATATATTGTGCATGACCACGAATATGGCCGTGATCAAACTTGTGGTAAAATTTTGTTATGTAATCTAGCCATATTGGCATAAATCAGTGAAAATACGAAGTGCCTAAACAAATTTGCGCCGTGGGGGTGGCCGGAAAAAAAAAATGTGGTGTTTGGTCTCGACCGGACAGGTTTGTCCGGGTCCGAGAACACAAGAGTAGGAGAGATTTTGTTTGTCCGCGGCGAGAAACACAGAGCTAGGAGCTAAAATGAACAAAAAAACAAAAATATCAACGATGGCGACCACACAAAGGACCCCCCAGCTAGGTGTAATGTTCCGAGTTTTCCTCCCCCCGTCGCCCTTTCCCCCGAAAAAAAAAAAGGGGGGGAAAGGCGGATTTAAAAAGGGTATATCTTGCAAAAAAAAAGCTAAAAAAAAATTTTTGAAAAAAGGGTTAGTTTAAATACAGTCATGTTTATAAACTACTGTGTATCATCTTCAGGGGCACATACAAATCAGTATGATGCTAAAATTTCCAAATTGGTGCCGGGCGTCTTTAAATGAAAGGTGGCGACTATAGTTTTAACCCTGGGGTATGATACCCCTTTTTTCTTTCTTTGGAAGTACTTCCAAAAAAAGGATTGTAATTTTGAAAAATATGAAATTCTGGGGTCGTAAATGACGAGCGAAGGGAAATGTTTAAGTATGCGTCTTTTTGGAGAAAATGTCTGTAAGGAGTTTATAAAAAATGGCCCACTGAAAAAGGAAAAACTTAGGTAACAAATTAGTTTAAATTTTTAAATTCGCATTTGCCCCATCCATTCCCCCCCCTCAAACCCCCTTATATCGCAAAAAAATTTTCACCAAAAAACCACTCTAAAAAAGCAGAGACCGCCTCAAACTTGCTGACTACAAACACCCAAACTTCTCCCAATTCCCATGCGAATCAAACAGGGAAAGCCAGGGCAGGGTTTGGTAGCGCGCTCGTTTAAAAATTTGAAGTTTGCGGGGTTTCGCCCCCCGGGCCAGGACGGACAGAGGGGGCGGTCTCTTTACCCCGAGCCCCTGCCCAAACCCTAGTAGTGAAGGGGTTTACCAGGTGTTAAGTGGGGGGTTTGTGACCCGCTTCAGGGGGTGAAGTCCGGTGTTCTTTGGATTTTGCGGGGGAAAAGCCCCCAAATCCGGACTGTCTGGAGTTTTAGTACGGAGCATCATAAAAATTTAACAAAAAAACCTAAAAAAAAATAGTAGAAAGTGTTTTTTTTAAAGGGGGCCCAAAAAAACCATAAGAATGGCCACTTTTCCAAATTTCTGAAAATTTCAACCTGGGTGGTTTTTTTCCCAGAAATTGAAGTTTCCCGCTATAAAAATTTTCCCGAAAAGGGGAAAAATAAAAAAACCCGGCATAACTGGCAACTTTTTACAGGGGAAAACCCTCCCCATTTTCCCTTTTTGAGTTAAAAAAATTTAGCAAAAAAGTGTAATTAAAAGTATATTATAAAAAATTAGTGATTTGAAAAATTGGCTTTAAATTATAATTAAAGTATATTTCAAAAATAATAATAATTATAATAAAAATTTTTTTGGGTTAAAAGGTATTCGATATTCGAATAATTCCTATTCGTTTAAAAGGTATCAAAAGGGAAAGAACACAAAGATTCCTTGTTAGTTTTTTCTAAAGCGAAAGTGAATGTCCATCAAAGGAACTTCCAGATAATGCCCCGGCCCGCCTTGAGGGGCCCACTTTTAAAATTTCCCAAAAAAAACCAGGGCCTTGCTAAATCCCCCCCATAAAAACCCAAAGGTGTGTGCCGTATGTATCCCTGTTTTTTGTTCACTAGGGGCCAGGTATTATAGTAGTGTTTTGACGGAAAATTTGGCAGTGCTTCCTCAACTAAAACTGGGGGAACACAAGGGGAAAGAGCCAAACGGGAAACACTTCTCCGGGAAAATTGCCCTTTTGAGTTGGAAATAAAAAACCACAACATCAAAAAAGGCATTCTTGGGTTTAATGGAGGGAAAAAGGGGCCGATTAATCCAAAAAATTTAAAGGGGAAATTGAGGCTGGGGTTTAAAATTTTCAAACAGAGTGTTTTTCAGATGCCGACTGGCTGATTTGCATCAAGTGCCCTGATTACATCAACTGCCATAGATGGTTTCCCCAAATCAAAAATTCCCCCCTGTCGTTTTCTGGGAATGATACTGACTTGGGTGGTGATGAGGTCGCACCCGCCACCCCAAACATGAATCCATAAGCTTGTGGACGGAACCCTTTGGGTGTGTAATACGTGAAATCCAAAGCTTGTTCTAGATCCAAAAACACCTGTGGGTTTGTACATGCATCACCCGGATGGGGAGACTGTGGGCTTCCATATACCCAAACAAAGGGAAAAAAAAGGGGCCCTTTTAACTTTTTCGATATGATGACAAATTTGGGCTGGGTTTTAGTTTTTTTTCTCTCAGCCCGCCCGCAAATCAGGGTGAGTAGCCGCCTAGGGGAAATTGTTTTAAATAAAGCTGTATGGGGCTGTCCGGTCAAAATTTACTGGACAAGCATTTGCTTTTGTTAGTACTTCCGATTTACACTAGAGCGGCCTTATCCTCATCTGGTTTTTTAAATTGGAATCAAACCCCAAAATTCAGCAGCTGCCAAACCCCTACTATAAACTACCATGCTGGTTTAAAACAATGGCGGGAAATGAGCTACCAAACCCAAAAGAGTTTGGGGGTGGGGGGTACAGAGAGGGGATACTTGTTCCAATTTTATAAACCCATAGGCCCGTTCTCCTGAGAAGGGACTTTAAAAAGGTTTTCTTGCGGCTACAAGGGGAAGGGTGGGAAAGTCATTTGTTGTTACAGGCACGGATGGGAAATTTTTACCATTTAAAGTGCACTGGTTGCAGTGGGGGACAATTTTTAAAAAAATTTGCAAAGTTCTTTTAAAGTGCAAGGCGAAGGGGGATACCCAAATGATAGACATTCCCTTTAACATAAAGGTTGGGTTAAATTTTTGGTTTTAATTGGGGTTTTTTTAAAATATAACATAGTTTTCCCATTATTTAAATTTTAAAAGGGACATAACATAGTTTGTGGTATTTAAAAAAAAAATAAAAAAAAAAAAAAAAAAATTTTTTTCCCCTTTTTGAATTTATGCTAAAAAATTTGTCCCCCCCAAAAAAAATTTTTTATGGCTCCCTTGTATTCAGCCCCACTCTAAAAAACATAAAATGTACAAAACAAAAATCTTATTACTACAACTCGGATGGGTGATCATTTGTCTTTTTTATTTTTAAACGTTAAAAATTTGTGGTTGGGGGCCATTTTTAATTATGAAAAATTAAAGAGGTTTAATTTGCAAAAACTTTGGGATAAAGGGGGATATATACAAATTTTTGGGGGCTTTTCCCGAAAAAATTTACTTTCCTTTCAAAAAAATTTTTAAATTTCCCCCTTTTTTGGGGTAATGCTCCTGTACATTAAATTTGGGGGGTAATACTCCAGCTGTCAGTAAATGGAGGGGGCCTCCCATAACGCACACGTCCCCTTTCACAAAGGGACAAAACTAAACGCATCCTGCGGTTCAGTAAGGCCCCCCCGGTTGAAGTGCACACCACGGGGCCGGAACAACACTTTTTCAAAAAATTCCACATTTCGGAAAACAAGTTTCCCCAAGTTTTTTTTTTTATGCAAAACCAAAAACCAAATTTTTATTTAAAATTAAATTTTTTTTTGGTTACAATTTTGAAGGTTCCTTTTTTCATTTT
>JACEEZ010025180.1:0-40000 GCA_016584305.1 Chionoecetes opilio
AACTTCCTGACAAAAATCTCCAAATAGCCCCTTCTAACTTCCTGAAATCAGGATGTAGAAATGTATGTATTCCCCCCACCCATTCACTCACCCATTACCCATCCCCCCCACCCATTCACTCACCCATTACCCATCACCACACACCCATTCACTCACCCATTACCCATCACCCCCACCTATTCCCTCACCCATCACCCCCCACCCATTCACTCACCCATCACCCCACAGCCATTACCCATCACCCCACCCATTCACTCACCCATTACAGATCACCCTACATCAAGGTTTCCTCAATTCGAGAGAACTGGAACCCAAAATGCCAGGGGTCGCTGGCAGTTTTAACTCACTTTTTTGATAATAAGTTGGTCTACTGTAAAACAAAATATGGGCTTATTCCACTGCACTTAAAACACAAAAGTATAATATTAAGAACGATTTTCTTCTACATGTATATTGTATAGAAGCCTGATTCTGTAAAACATTGTATATAACCAAATAACCAAGTAGGTTATAGTTGAGGAGGCGAGGTAAATGCTACTCTATGATATTATATAGTCAATAACGAATGTTTAGAAATTATCTATACCTAGGCAGTCATATTTTCCTGTTATTATTGTGTATCAATCAGATAGAAAGCCTGGAAGTGCAATGAGTCGACGCGTGAAGTCGTAATGTTTTTTTGATTCAATCTCCCCGCCACAATCTCCCCGCCACCACTCCCCGCCGCGGCACGTCGCCTCCACAATTATAACCTACATTGTCGCAGCAACAAGCCGATTTCGGCATTCTTTAGTCTTCGTTTTTCCAAGGCATTGCTTATTGTATTTTGACAAGCGTTTGCCAGACGCAGCAGTACTGTCTTAGAAAACAGTGTGAACATCGCCCAAATTTTACATGCCACAATATACATGTAAAAAATATATTAAGCTTTGCTACTCGAGGCGAGTAATTTGCATTAAATTGCTATTATAGAACGTTCCATCGTAATGCATGTCATCCATATAATTAGTAGAACAACAGAAGAGCTATATTTTTTGGTATTCAGATGCGGTGCATCAATCTTTACGCCTACCGAGCCCTGAAGAAGCTCCGTTCCAAGTCTCCTCCTCGGGCGAGTGCTATTCGAACAGCAGATGGGCGCCTCGTGTCGGACATGGATGGGCAGATGGCTCGTTGGGCTGAGTACTTTGGGCAGTTTTTTTCACGGTGGACCCTCCCACTGAGCAGCTTCACACCACTGGGTTACAGGCAGTGGATGCCGATCCTCCCATTGACGAAACCGCACCCTCTCTTGACGAAGTCAGAGAGGCTGTAGCAAAGTTGAAGGGTGGAAAGGCAGCTGGTGTTTGTAATATCAGTGCGGAGCTCCTCAAAGCTGGGGGTGAGGCCATGATCCGCGGGTTGCATGCTGTCCTGACTGCCGTGTGGCAATCAGGTACCATTCCTCCTGACTGCAAAAGGGGCTTGGTCGTCCCTATCTGGAAAGGGAAAGGGACCGTCAGGACTGCAAAAATTACCGCGGTATTACACTGCTCAGCGTACCAGTCAAGGTGCTTGCCCATCTATTGCTGACACGAATTCGCAGTCATCTGGTGAAGCATCAGAGACCTCAGCAGTCTGGGTTCACGCCTGGTAAGTCAACAACGGACCGTATCCTAGCGCTTCGTGTCCTGGTGGAACGCCGACGTGAGTTTCGACAGGGGATGCTTGCAGCCTATGTTGATCTCAAGAAGGCGTTTGACTCAGTGCATCGTGAGTCACTCTGGGATCTTCTGCGACTTCGAGGGATTCCTGCAAGGACTATTGGTTTAATAACTGGTCTGTATTCTGGGACTGAGAATGCTGTGAAGTGTGGGGCAGGTGTATCCAGCTTCTTTCATGTTAATACAGGAGTGAGGCAAGGGTGCGTCCTTGCCCCATCACTTTTCAACGCTTGTATGGACTGGGTATTGGACACGGTTGTAGTTCAAAGTGATTGTGGAGCATCCGTCGGCAACACCAAGATCACTGATCTTGTTTTTGCCGATGATGCAGTAATCTTTGCTGAGTCGCTGGAGGTCCTGGTGATGGCTCTCGAGGCGCTGCACGAGGAGGCAAAGCCTTTGGGACTTGAGGTCTCCTGGCTCAAGACCAAGGTCCAGGTATTTGGAGACTTACTAGATGAAGCAGTACAGTCTGTTCATGCGTGTGGCGAGGACATTGAGATCTTGGAAAATTTTACATACCTTGGTAGCGCAGTCCATAATGACGGCGGGTCACGTCAAGAAGTCTTACGACGGATTGGCATAGCCCACGGTGTTATGAACTCGCTCAGCGGGAGTATTTGGCGTTGTCGGTACCTGTGCAGGAGGACAAAGATCCGGATCTTCAAGTCGCTTGTGATCCCTGTCTTACTCTATGGTTGTGAGACATGGACACTAAATAGTGACTTGAAGAGACGAATCAATGCCTTTGGTAATAAGTGTCTTCGCAGAATCATGGGGTATCGCTGGGATGATTACGTGTCAAATCAGCGATTGCACCGTGAGACTGAATCGAGGCCTATTACCTGCATAGTCCGTCAGCGCCAACTTCGGCTATATGGGCATGTGGCACGCTACCCTGAAACCGATCCTTCCCATCGGGTTGTATCTGTAAGAGACAATCCGGCGTGGAGGAGGCCAAGGGGGCGCCCACAAGGCTCGTGGCTGGGGCAAGTTGATGTTTCTTGTCGAGAGCTGCTTGGTATGGGAAAGGAGCCTGCATGGGAACTCGCGCGTGGTGACCCCCGGGAGTGGCGTCGTAGGGTGGGCGAGGCGACGCGCCCCCCGGCGTATGCCCCCAATGATTGATTGAATCTTTATCGCGAAATTAATTTATGAAAAATATTAGTAGCGGAGCCAAAACACAGTAGACCAACCTTTGAGTTAAAACTACCAGCGACCACTGGCATTTCTCGAGTTTCAGATCATTGGAATTCTCGCAACCCACATTTTTTTTCCTCACAAGTCTCGCTAATAGGCTGCAAAAAAAAAAAAAAAAAAAAAAAAAAAAAGTGATCGGATCATCTCATAAGTGGGCTTAAAACCTTCCCCTGGTCGAGCTGGTTTCAAAACTGTGACATATGATGGGATTCCACCACGGGGCGGCACCTATCGCGGACAGACAGACACACACACACACTTTCGCTTATATTATTATTATTATTATTATTATATATATATAATATATATATATATATATATATATATATATATATATATATATATAATATAAAATATATATATATATATATATATATATATATATATATATATATATATAATATATATATATACTATTATACACTATATATAATTATTTCACAATATTCACAATGGGGTGGACTGATGAGAAGTGGTTCAGTTTCCTGGTGATTAGGTAAAAAGGACGATCTTGCGAGGATCGCCACTGGTGACGTGTGCTCGGTATGCCTCGTCCTGCTGGGCCACTAATTGACTAGTTGGTCGCTCTAAAGTCTAGAGGGCTGTATAGACACATACAAATAGTGACGATTGCCATTTCCTACAAATGCTCAGTTACTCCCCGCGAATTGTCCTCAATTCAATAACAGACAACAAAAACGAGAAAAGAGAACAACCTCAGGAGGTCACCAACAAACAGGGAAACGCCACTAAAGAAATAATGTAATGCCATGAAATAATGAAATAATTGCCTTGCCATGCAAGGCAATAATAATTGAAAAATGAACATAAATAAAGATACATATACTAAAAAAAAACGTTACATCCTACTGCGAAGAGAGTAGGGACAGTGAGAAGAGGAAGAAGGGGCAGGAGCCTCAGCAGGAAAAGTAGGGAGAGGAATGTCCATGTCTAGACCCCGAGAGACTCGTTTGAGTAGGTCATGGTGTGCAACACGCTCAGTAGAGTCATTGAGGTGATGAAGTATGACTTTGCTGCCGTGTTTTTTGGCGATAACTCTGAAGGGGCCGTCAAATTATTTTTGTAACTTGGAAGAAGGAACATTTACTATTGCATAGACTATATCACCATGTGTAGGTTATAATTTTAAAGCTTTCTAGTTGTGTGAAATTAGCATTTCTTACTTTGACAGTGCACGAAACTGCAAATCACGTTGATGAATTTTCTTGACGGATCATCTAGACTCTAGACCAGGGGTGGGCAAACTTTTCAGTGCAAGGGCCACATTCAGAAATTCACAATTTTAAAGGGCCGCATAGTATATTAAGTAAAATAATTAATATTTAAAATAGCCAAAAGAAAAGGTTTTTAAAGAAAAGAAAAAAAAATACATTTTTTTAAATCAATATTTTAAAGTAGAAACTTCACATGAAACACATTTATTTGAAAAACAAAGTGACTCAGTAAGTAACAGAACAATGTCAATGAGAATGATGCATCTGACTGCAGTCATTTACCAGTTTGTTAAAATTAGGGGTCACGTGGCTTGTGCTGATCCTTAACACTGACTGAAGATTTGAGTCTGTGAAAAGTGATCTGTTCTTTGACTTGTTAACTTTCATGATAGAGAAAGTCTGCTCACAAATGTAAGTTGATGCAAACACAAACATCTTTCTTGCAAATTTCTTCAGATTTTGAAACTTTTCTGAGTACAGAGATGCTTAAAACTCGACCAGTGGTTTACTTTCAAACATCCTCTTTAAAGAGTTGTCGGCTTGCAAATCAATCAGTTCCATCTGCAGTTCTTCAGTAGCTGTTTCAATGTCACAGGCCAAAGACTACTTACTCTATACTGGACTTGCTACTCGTGCCCCGCGCCAACCCGGCCATGACCAGTGGAGGCCAGTTTTGCGATTCCTGCCATTTTAGAACATCGCCCCTATTTCCCTTCCTAAGGTTTATCAGTATATATGATATACCGTTATCTTCGTAACTGTTTGTTCTATAATATTATCAAATAAAAAACAGTAAAATACACTAAAGAAATGCCATTATGATAGAGTGAAGAAATATACATGACCTCAATATATACTTAAACTCTTCGCCATTTAATATTTTGCGAAAAAACATTTTAGATGCTAGCGATAGAAAGAAGCGGACTTTCATTAGCTTTCCATTGATATATTTCGTTTTCTGATAAATGAATTACCACCATGCCTAAATTAGCATTAACTAAAAAAATAACATCATCAATCGTATCGGCAAGTAAAAAAGTGTTCCATGAATACAGTAGACTATGGCATATCAGTATAAATGATACACTGTTATCTTCGTGAATGTTCGTTCTATAATATTATCAAATAAAAAACTGTAAAATACACTAAAAAATTTCCATTATGAGACTGAAGAAATATGCATGAACTTACATTCACTTAAACTCATCGCAATTTGATATTTTGCGTGAAGACTTTTTACATGCAACATATCAATAAAAGCGGAATTTAATTAGCTTTCCATTGCTATATTTCATTTTCTGATAAATAAATTAGAACCATGCATAAATTAGCGTTAACTAAATAAATAACATCATCCATCGGGTAATTATCCCGATAGATGATGTTTTTTTTTTTTTTTTACGCTAATTTATGCATGGTTATGATTCATTTATCAGAAAACGAAATATAGCAATGGAAAGCTAATGAAAATCCGCTTCTTTCTATCGCTAGCATCTAAAATGTTTTCTCGCAAAACATTAAATAGCGATGAGTTCCAGTGAATATTAAATTAAGTTCATGCATTCTCTCTCATGCATTCATGCTTAACTCTCTCATAATGGCATTTCTTTATTGCATTTTACTGTTTTTTATTTGATAATATTATAGAACAAACATTTACGAAGATAACGGTATATCATATATACTGATCAACCATAGGAAGGGAAAAGGAAGTGATGTTCGAAAATGGCAGGAATCGCAAAACTGGCCTCCACTGGAAATAGCCCAAAATGAGTAGCAAGTCCAGTATAGAGTAGTCTTTGCACAGACAAAAGGTGAGCTGAGCAAATCGAACTGTCCTTCAATTGCCTTGAAATCAGCAAATCTTCTGATAAATTCCTCTTTTAAAGCCATCAACTGGGAACTGTACTTGTCTGATAATGCTTGTGTAACCGCTCGTGTTTTCAACAGAGGAAAATGAACAAAGTTTTGCTCATTCAGCTGCTTGGCAAAAAGTTTAAGTTTCGATTGAAAGACTTTCACTTCCAGGCACAATTCATGAGCAAATACACCTTTGCCTTGTAGTTTTGTGTTTAGCTCATTCAGCTTTTGCATTATGTCCACAGCAAATGCAAAATCACAAACCCATTCGTCACTCTCCATTTCCTTTGAAAAGTCACAAGAGATGTCTTTCATATTGAAAAACATGACAATCTCTGCTTTGAGGTCCCACACCCTCTTTAGTACTTTTCCCATGCTTAACCAGCGGACATTTGTGTGGTACAGCACATCAGTAAAATCTGCCTAGATGTCTTCCAAGAAACTTCGGAATTGCCTGTGTTTCAGTCCCCGTGCTGTTATTGAATTCACTGCACGCACCACTGAATATGTTTGAGTTTTAAAGAAGACTTACAGAGGCTTTCTTGATGTATGATGCAATGAAAAGACAACGCACTGCAGTGGAAAATCTTCTTTGATTTTATCATTCATCAACTTCACAAGGCCAGAATGTTTACCTGTGAGTGAAAGAGCACCATCAGTTGTAATACTTGCCAGTTTATCCAGGCTTAATTTGATTACCTGATTAGACTGTTAATGACACTGTTGTACATATTTTTTCCAGTAACTGTGTCTTTGAGAGACTCCATAGATAACAATTCCTCTGTAATCTCAAAGTTTTTGTCAATTCCTCTGATGTAAATGAGTAACTGAGCAGTATCCTGAATATCAGTACTCTCATCTAAAGCAATAGAAAACCACTGAAAACTATCACTGGCTGTTAACAGCTGTTCTTTAATATTCACTGCAATTGCATCTATGCGACGAACAATAGTTCTTCGTGACAGAGATATGGCTTCTACTTTTGACTTAACTTCAGGACACAACACTGACAGCATCAACCATGCAATCTTTAATAAATTCTGCTTCTGCAAATGACTTGTTTTGCTTTGCAATTTTATTGGCCAATACAAAACTTGCCTTTGTCGCATTCCTTTGTAAAGATGAAGTTTTCCCAAACACAGTTTGCTGTTGCTTCAAAGATTTTACCAGATCAGTTGCTTTCTTTTGCAGTTCTTGCTTTGATAAATTGTGTCCAAAGTTAGCGTGCTTGGTTTGAAAGTACCGTTTCAAATTGTATTCCTTGAACACAGCAAATGTTTCATGACAAATCAAACATACAGCTTTAACTCCAACGTCAGTAAAGAAATACATTTCAGTCCACTCTTTGTTAAAAACACAGCATTCGTCTTCAATTTTTCGCTTTTTAGATAGCTTCGAACAACTCATTTTGGGTAAAGTTTGTAAGATAATAAAAGCTAGTCTGAAATAAAATGTCCCACTCTTTTTTTATTTCCTAAAAGCTTGTATATGAAGAGCTTATAACGGGCACGTCTTATCTCTTTGGCATCTGCCAGGACATAGTGTATAAGACTCGCGAGTCACTCGTTCAAATCGAACGACTCCTTTCACTGAATCGGGTGTATCGAGTCATCATTTCTATTAACTCGTTCATTAGAATTTGTTTAATTCCAATTTCCTAGCATCATAAAAACTCGAGTCACTAAATAGAATCGAGTTTTCCTGCTCTACAGGACAATTAAATGAAAGCCAATATAATAATTTGCGCTGTAACAAAGTTGCCAGATTAGCCATTTGCGGGTAACGTGTTAATGTTCCACAATATTATTTGGTGTTGCGTGGTAGCTTTTTTTCTTCAATTTTACAAACATTTTGTCCCCAAATAACGTGAGTATATAAATAACTTTATCTTGGCGGGCCGCATGAAAACCTTTGGCGGGCCGCAAGCGGCCCGCGGGCCGTAGTTTGCCCACCCCTGCTCTAGAGTGTACAAGGGACGAGGAGGCTCTGAAAAGAGATCATAAGGCAAGCGTGTATCCATTCCAAAGATTACAAAATGTGGCGTCTCACTAATAGACTAGTGAATCTGATAATATTTTTTTATTATTTAATATTTTTTTTTTTTTTTTTTTTACAATTGTGCCTATAGCGCCTGTAGTCAGTGACTTATAAAGCTCGGATGGTAGGCCCTGGAGGTTCACTTGAGGGCTGTGATGGCTGGCCCTCGCCCATGGTGGCGCAGGCAGGATTTGTATAGTGACGCCTGTGATTAGAGGCTCATGCCGCCTCCCTGTGTCCTCCGATGCACTCGCAATCGAAGATAGAGTTAATGGGCAGGACATATGGGTGTTCTTAAGGCCTCTTCCATTTGCGACATTTCATGAACCAGTTCACAGAACGCAAGAATTCAGGCGTTCCATTTGCGCACGAAAACCTAGGTCCGAGGCGACCCGCGTAGTGACTCAGCATAACCCGTGAACTTTCTCTACCCACATTCATTGGTGGGTAGAATTTTCAGTTCATCCAGTTCATAACAGAGAATGGCATGGCAGAAAGTTAAATAAACAGGGGAAGAGTTAACAAGTTTTGTTAACGAAGGAGACGAAGTGGAAGAGGACCTATGAAGCGATAACAACAACGGTCACAAGAAAAAGAAGAAGACCGCCGCTCTATATGTCGGTCACAAGAAGAAGAAGAAGAAGGCCGCCGCTTATCAAAGCCAACCATTCACAGTCACAGACTGGGTGATATGATGTAAACTACCGCCATGCTTAATTTGGTACCATTTTACCTCATACCTCACACAATACCTCATCATATCTGCCAAAGATGCCAGCAGTGGATGGTACTGGTACATAATATCTTCCTCTTCATCACTAGAATCTTCCATCATTGCGAGAATAACCCCAGACACGGTAGGAATAAGCTCTCCTTCCTCTTGCCTTGCCATCTTGGTTTGTTTGTAAACAAAAAAACGGGGTTTTTGCGTTCCATTTGTGACATGCGAACCCAACCCTGAACTGAAAGAACTGGTTCATGCAACTTGAGCACAAATGGAAGAGGCCTTTAGACCACTCAACGGTGCAGAAAGATTTTGGTTTTCGTCGGGGATCGAACTCGGGTCACCGAGAACGCCACTCGGAGACGCTAAACACTCTGCTACCGCCTCCCCATATAGAAAAAGCATGACCTGTGGCACGAAAGCACCCCAAAGTGTGTCAGTGTATTTGAGGAGAGAGCATAAAGCACTAAATCTTGCGATTATGTCGTTCTACAAGGCTGTTTGCACTTGATCTGTAAGGGAGAACAGTACAAGTCTTGATTTTGAAATTCTGGCAGAGTTAATCTAATATTTTTTGGACAAACTCGGCACCGGTGTCAGAAAGAAGTAATTTAAGAAGTAAGAAGTAATTTTACTGTTGATGACATGACCGAGGAAAGCAGTTACTTTCTGAATGAAACAGCATTTAGATAGCTAAAGTATCAGACCAGAATCTGCGAGATGCGTGAAGGCAAGATGCAACTTTTTAAGGTGAACTGAAACGATTTTGGAAAAAATGATAACACCATCAAGATGGTAGAACAAAGTTTTGTCCAAAAGTTAAAACAAAAAACTGTATGAAGCACTGGAAGGTAGGTGATCCTACCTTCTCATGGGCATACTCATGGGCATACGGCAGTACTGAATACTGATAGTGACCTGATTGGATAGAGAATGCTGTTTTTTCCTTACTTTCTAGTGTGAGGCGAACTTGATAGAAACCGGAGCAAAGGTCTAGAGTTGAGAATACATAATCATTGTCTCCAAGAGAGTTGATAATCATGGGGTAACGGGGAGGAACAGTTAACCCCTTAGAGGTTACATTATGTAACATCTAGGGTTCAGAACTGTGAAGTCTAAAACAACACGCCATTCATTGTTGCGCTTGGGGACAATAAACATAGGACTGTTAATAGGACTTACGGAATATTCGATTTCGCTTTCGTGCAACATGTCTGAGACGTTCATCAACTTTGCGTTTGCTGCGCACCCTCTCTTGACGAAGTCAGAGAGGCTGTAGCAAAGTTGAGGGGTGGAAAGGCAGCTGGTGTTTGTAATATCAGTGCGGAGCTCCTCAAAGCTGGGGGTGAGGCCATGATCCGCGGGCTGCATGCTGTCCTGACTGCCGAATGGCAATCAGGTACCATTCCTCCTGACTGGAAAAGGGGGCTGGTCGTCCCTATCTGGAAAGAGAAAGGGGACCGTCAGGACTGCAACAATTACCGCGGTATTACACTGCTCAGCGTGCCAGGCAAGGTGCTTGCCCATCTATTGCTGACATGGATCCGCAGTCATCTGCTGAAGCATCAGAGACCTCAGCAGTCTGGGTTCACGACTGGTAAGTCAACAACGAACCGTATCCTAGCGCTTCGTGTCGTGGTGGAACGCCGACGTGAGTTTCGACAGGGGATGCTTGCAGTCTATGTTGATCTCAAGAAGGCGTTTGACTCAGTGCATCGTGAGTCACTCTGGGATCTTCTGCGACTTCGCGGATTCCTGCAAGGACTATTGGTTTGATGACTGGTCTGTACTCTGGGACTGAGAGTGCTGTGAAGTGTGAGGGAGGTGAATCCAGCTTCTTTCCTGTTAATACAGGAGTGAGGCAAGGGTGCGTCCTTGCCCCATCCCTTTTCAACATTTGTTTGGACTGGGTATTGGGCAAAGTTGTAGATCAAAGTGATTGTGGAGCATCCCTCGGCAACACCAAGATCACTGATCTTGTTTTTGCCGATGATGCAGTAATCTTTGTTGAGTCGCTGGTGGAGGTCCTGGTGATGGCTCTCGAGGCGCTGCACGGGGAGGCAAAGCCGTTGGGACTTGGGTTCTCCTGGCGTAAGACCAAGGTCCAGGTGTTTGGAGCCTTACTAGATGAAACAGTACAGTCTGTTATTGCGTGCGGCGAGGACATTGAGATCTTGGAAAGTTTTACATACCTTGGTAGCGCAGTCCATAATGACGGCGGGTCTCGTCAAGAAGTCTTACGGCGGATTGGCATAGCCCACGGTGTTCTGGACTCGCTCAGCAGGAGTATTTGGCGTTGTCGGTACCTGTGCAGGAGGACAAAGATCCGGATCTTCAAGTCGCTTGTGATCCCTGTCTTACTCTATGGTTGTGAGACATGGACACTAAATAGCGACTTGAAGAGACGAATCGATGCCTTTGGTAATAAGTGTCTTCGCAGAATCATGGGGTATCGCTGGGATGATTACGTGTCAAATCAGCGATTGCACCGTGAAACTGAATCGAGGCCAATTACCTGCATAGTCTGTCAGCTCCAACTTCGGCTATATGGGCATGTGGCACGCTACGCTGAAACCGATCATTCCCATCGGGTTGTATCTGTAAGTGACAATCCGGCGTGGAGGAGGCCAAGGGGACGCCCACAAGGCTCGTGGCTGGGGCAAGTTGATGTTTCTTCTCGAGAGCTGCTTGGTATGGGAAAGGAGCCTGCATGGGGACTCGCGCGTGGTGCCCCCCGGCGTATGCCCCCAATAATTGATTGATTGATTGGGTACACCGTGATGTACACTGGCTGGGGGTTGCTAGAAAGCTGAATGTGATGCTGTATTACGTCCGTGTTACCGAGTGTTTCGCCTGGAAGTGTAATGACATGTCTAAATTATATAAGAAGCTTAACGAGCTCAGTTTGTGATTCAGAGAAGTGTGTTGGCTGTAAGTGAGAACTGAAGTTAGAAGACGTGAGGAGTCTGTAGCAATAGCACCGACTGTAGCAGGTGGCTGATCTGTGAGCTCTCTGACTTCTGACTTTCGCAGGTTGGGTAAAAAATGAACAAAACTGTGTACCAGAGGCAAGGATAACTTCAGAATTAGTCGTATTGATAACATATAACTTTGAACGACTACGAGGTGACAAGCTACATGAAGCAGAGGGAACGCTGAGTGCCATGTGGATGACAAAATCAGGCAAGGTTAAGGCATTGATCCCTGTTTGATGCACCAGAAATACGGACGCAAACTTGAAAGCAGGAGAATGGCATAAACTGAACCGTTCAATCGACAAGGCCATGACTTGTGCGCGCTGAGTTACGTTAAGCCACACACCCACTTGGTAGCTTTTGGATGGGTGACCATCGATCAGTGAAGCTGATCGTAGTTAAGCCACGCGATCACTGGATATGGTGACGGGTTGCTAATTTAGATGGGTGACCTACCAATGTCTGTCACCGAGCGTTGCTAGCATACGCCCGATTAGTGTCATCTGTTGTCCTGGTAGCGAACCTTTTTTTTTTTTTTACATCACAAAGGACTGACCAAGGACACACAAAAAAAGAGGTAACAAAAAACTCGCCTAGTTGCCAGTCCTTATAAAAAAGACAGTAAGATAATACAGACATTGGGGGTGGGCCAATTTAGTTCGGGAGGTGTCTTTCCACTCCTCTGTTGAAAAAAATTAATTCGTAGGGAGGTGGAAAAATAGAAACAGGAAGAGAGTTCCAGAGTTTACCAGTGAAAGGGATGAAAGAGTAAAGATACTGATTAACTTTTACATTAGTAAGATGGACAGAATAGGGATGAAAATGAGTAGAAAAACTTGTGCAGCGAGGCCGCAGGAGGGGGGGAGGCATGCAGTTAGCAAGTTCAGAAGAGCAGTGAGCATGAAAATAACGGTAGAAGATAGCATGAGAAGCAACATTGCGGCGGTGATTTAAAGATTAAAGACAGTCAGTTAGAGGAGGTGAGTTTATGAGACGAAAAGCTTTTGACTCAACTCTGTTTAGGAGAGGTATATGAGTGGATCTCCCCCAAACATGTGAGACATACTTCATACATGGGAGGATAAGGTCCCTGTACAGATCAAGCAACTGGGAGGAAGAAAAAGATGGACGCAGACGCCACAGAACACCTAACCTCTTAGAAGCCCTTTTAGCAAGAGATGAGATGTTAGATTTCCAGTTTTGATTTTTAGTAAAGGATAGTCGAAGGATGTTAATTGTAGAAGAAAGATATAGTTTAGTTGAGTGTATTTGAAGAAGAGGGGATAGTTATCTGGTAGGTTTTGTCGAGTAGATAGGTGAAAAAAATGTGTTTTTGAGACATTGACCAATACAAGGTTTGCTTTGCCCCAATCAGAAATTATAGAAAGATCAGAAGTTAGGCGCTCGGTGGCTTCTCTCAGTGAATCAATAGTTCCTGTTGTGTTGGAGGTCTAATATACGACGTTGAAAAATGCTGGGTAGAATCATTAGCGTGGGAGTGAATTTGAGTTAGACTTAGAAAATCATTAATGAATAATAGAAAGAGTGGGTTATAGAACAGAACCCTGAGGAACACAACTATTTATAGACTTAGGAGAAGAACAATGTTCGTCTACAGTAGCTGCAATATAACAGTTTGCAAGGAAACTTAAGATGAAGGTGCAGAGATAAGGATAGAAATCGGATGAGGGTAGTTTGGAAATTATTGATTTGTGCCAGACTCTTATCAAAAGCTTTTGATATGTCAAGGACAACAACAAAAGTTTCACCGAAACCCCTAAATAGTCTGTGACTTTGTGAAATTTATATGTATTTTTGGGTATACACTTTGTAACTTTCAGAAAATATTATCCTGACATCTCTAAGAGTGAAACCACTTGTTACCAAATTTTTCTCGAACCCTAAATTCGACCAATATGGTTTTCAGAATGACCGCCATATATAACAAGTTTACTACTTGTAGTAAAATGTGTTGCCGTATTTTTGGTAGAAATTGCATATTTTTTGCATCCAATGAAAGAAATCATAATTAGTATATCGAAATATTTTTCTTATATTGCGGGAAAATAAAAAAAAAAATAAAAAATAATATATATATATATATATATATATATATATATATATATATATATATATATATATATATATATATATATAATATATATATATATATATAATAT
The DNA here is from genome assembly GCA_016584305.1 of Chionoecetes opilio. Classification (NCBI taxonomy): domain Eukaryota; kingdom Metazoa; phylum Arthropoda; class Malacostraca; order Decapoda; family Majidae; genus Chionoecetes; species Chionoecetes opilio. The sequence continues at coordinate 13,915 of JACEEZ010025180.1, forward strand.
ATATATATATATACCTCAGAATAGCCATAAATGACATTTACGGAATGTATTATTTGAAAATGCATCATAATTTGTATGTGGAAATATTTTTCATAACTTCCAGAGAAGGTTACATATATAATTTATACATTAAGTGTCTTCATCATAATTAGGAATATAATTTAAAATGTCACTTCTATGGGAATTGTAATATTGATGAACGCAATAAATAGTAATTTGCACATGGAAATATTTTTCTTAATTTACGGAAAAGGTTATATGTAATACATACATGTAAATAATAAGTATCTCCAACATAATTAGATACAAACTAAAAATGATACTTCCACATGATTTGTATGAACAATGTACTCGCATCCTATTTGCCGACATATGAACAATATTTCGATTGTTAATGTTAATTAAAACACAGTTTCTTATTATATGTCTGTATGAATGCTCGTGTTTTGGCATACATCTGTGTCAGCTTCACATAGACAAAGTTATGTGCAAACAAGATCCTTTGTTCGGCATGAACACGATGCAAATGAACACTTGTTTATTGCACTTGGTCTACTTGCACCACATCTACACCCTACTAACAGCTGATGGTTCCGGCTCAATGTCAGATAATTTTGGCACCAGGTGGTTGTCTACTTTCATCCAGCCAAGTTTCAGAAAATCTGGCAATCGTGGGTGAACAATGAGATTTTGTTCCCATGCAGCTGGTTGACAATGTGCTCGCCTGATATGTTGTTCCCAGGCTCCAAGTGTTGGTCAACAACCTGTCCCACAGTTCTGCCTCTCCAAAGGGACTCTATTCTACTCTTCACCCCGGAAGACATCCACGACATCGCCAAGGAGATCTCCATGTAGCTAGTGGCCGAATCATTGGGGGCGAAGATCGACCCCGCCGCTCTCGAGACAGCAACAACCAAAATCGCGGACAAGATTGCGGGTCAGGCCATCCTGAGGCAGCAGGAGTCCACGGAGACTCGCCTCCACAGTCCGCCGCTGTTACCAACAACAGTGCCAGGTGCCTCCAGGTCTGACAATGGAACTGCAGGGGATTCCGCTCCTACCGGGCATCCCTATAAGAGGTGGCACACCGGGATGCAGTGGATGTCTTTCTTCTTCAGGAGACTGCTACCAGTGGGGTTCACTCTCTCCCTCACCGGATACCGAGCCTTCCAATGCCCACGTGAACATCGAGCGGGTGGTGGACTTGCCAAACTTGGCTCGATACTTCCTCCGATGCCGCCAGGAACAGCACCCCCTTCGGGCCTTCATTGTGGTGAATATGTAGAGGTAAAGCCGTCATCCTATGTCTTACCTACCTAGAACTCTCGTCTACAACCTGTACCGGCCACCAGAAGCGGTCCTATACCTGGAGGAGGTGTCTGGCTTCGTAGCCACGGAGGATGTGCTGCTAGCTGGCGAATTCAATGCACATCACCCATGGCTCCACTCACCCTGCCCTATCAATGCAGCCGACCACCAGCTGTACGCCTCGTTTCGGGACTCCGGGTACGTCCTACTCCTGGACGATGTCCAGAACCCGACACACGTCCAGCCGGGGAGGCTCGATCTGGCGTTCGCCTCCATCCGTATCGCCCCGGCTCCGACCTGGTCCCTCCACCCAACACTCACAAGAGATCACTTCGGGGTCCTCCTGGAAATGACGGTCCGCCTCGCTCCGCCACCATGCCGCCCGTACGTCGAACGGATTGGGGCCTCTTCAAGGTGACTGCCGAGGCCTTTTTCCAGGTAACGGACTTTGACATCCCGCTGGACGAGCGTGCGGTTTTCCTGAGCGAGAGTATCCTCCGCTCATTAGGCAATCCTGGGGCCGCTCATTAGGCAATCCCCATCGGCAAAGCACACGCCCGCACGTACAAACACACCGGATCTACGGCCCCAGGGTGAGCGAGCTTAATATATGGGTTAACGCGACGCATATAGCTTTTAGACGAAATCCAACCCCGTCCTCCCGCCGCTACCTAAGGTGCGTGGCCCGTCACGCCCAATCGGAGAAAGCACGCCTTCAGGAGGAGAAGTGGCTATCATGGTGCAGGTCCATCGGCAGCCACACTCGTTTGGGGGAGAGTGGCGTCGCGTAAAGCCCATGTATAGCCTTCGCCCTCCTCCTCCGCCTATACACCCGGCACCATCGGAAGAGGCGGAGAGATTAGCGCGGCTTTTCGCTGAGCGCATCTCTCCGGTGTACCTCCCCCACGCCACCGGAGGATACAGGAAGACCTGGACGGTGCTCGGGCTCAGGTCGTCACTGAGGCCCGCTCCAAGTAGGCGGCCATTGACGCCCCCTTTACATCATTGGATCATCATTACTATTGTTTTTAGTACTATTATTTTCATTCTTATTTTTTAATATTGTTGCAGTTTTATTGTTGTTATCAATATCATAACTAATTATCGTTAATATTATAATATTATTATTTTCAGGATATATTACTGTTATCATTATTATTATTATAATTACTACTATCATTATTGTTATTATCATTGTTATGCTATCAGTACGTGTATCATTATCATCATCGTTTAATTATAACTGTCATATGTACAGTTATCGATATTATTATTGTTATCATTATTATAATCATTACTGTCCTATCATCTTTACTGCTGCATCTACTATTACTATTGTTATTACTAGAATTACTAGTTTATATCATAATTGCTTTAAATGTATTTAAATTCTTACTATTACCTTTATTTTTGTTACTCTTATGATTATTATTGTTATTATTGGTACCACAAACACCACTACTACTACTACTACTAACCTCCTCCTCCTCCTCCTCCTACTACTACTACTACTACTACTACTACTAGTACCACAACAACAACTATTACTAATATTACCACCACAACCATTACTACCAATATCACGGTTATACCCATAATATTTACCATACATGATCATATATTCCTCCGGATGAAAACTTCAAAGGACATAACACTAAATGTTTTTTGCTCACTCAACTTTAAATCGAATAGCTAAATGGATTTTATAGTCAAATACGTACAATATTAATGCTGCAAGTGTATGAGATAAAACTGATCTGGTTGCTTGAATATTGTTTCAATATAAAAAAACTACTTCAAACGGATGTTTGAAAAAACATCCGTTTTCAAACGGAAAAAAAACATCCACAAGTGATTACGGTAAAAATACTCATCGATCAGCTAATCTCTCTCGGAAGATAATAATCTTTGATCCTCAATGTCTGGCTAGAAACTCCGTGACTGCATGGATAGCCGTTGCCAGCTACACCAGCAACGACAAGTAAGGCATTAAGTGGTTTGACCTTAAGTGAGCAGAGATGTGTCGTAATTAGTGATAAGTGATGTGCTTCATTCAATGGTGTCATATAGAATCATGTTTCTATTTGCAGAAGGAATAAGAGTAAGGTGATGTAATATAACATGGTTAATACGAATGAAAATATCTGACATTATTCCTGTGACTAAGGTTATTTGTCAGCACGAAAGCAAGCAAGCGCAAACATATTTTTCTTTCTGCCTTGTTTGCTCTGGAATATCGCGTTACACATAGACTGACTGAAGGGATATATTGGAAACTACCGTGTTCTTTACGCACTCACCAAGAAAGGTAAGACAAAATTATTGATTTATAATTATGATTTTCTTCATTTACATGTGCAATTTGTTTCAGGTTATGTACAAAAAATGAGTTTTCTCAATTACAAGTGGTCTTCCTGACGAGGCTTCGGAGAAGAGAGTATCAGAGGTCAGCATGTGTTTTTTATGACACTTGAGTTGAATCGATTGGTGTTCATAGAAAGTCCGTTCGGAGAAAATATATATAAACCGTTTAGCTGTGCCACGCCGTTACCTTCATGAGCGATATTCACAGATCTTGCTATTGATATCAGAAATAATATAATCGCTGAACCAAAAAAGCATAAAAAAAAGGAAAAATCATGCTCATAGATGGCTAGGATATTTTTTCTCAGAATGTAAGAATACTTGTAAAAAAGATAAATAAATCATTCCTCATTCTCCTTCCTTAAAACACACACACACACACATATATATATATATATATATATATATATATATATATATATAATATATATATATAACATTATATATATATATATATATATATATATATATATATATATATATATATATATATATACATATATATACATATATATATATATATATAATATATATATATATATAATATATATATATATATATATATATATATATATATATATATATATATATATACATATATATACATATACATATATATATATATATATATATATATATATATATATATATATATATATATATATATATATATATATATATATAATATATTGTCAAGCTTTTTTTTTTTGTAGATATAGTTTTACCATTGGTACTATTTTAAAGTTGTTTTAGGATAAGTCGAACTAATAAGATCTAATAACTCGATAAGAACTATTTTTCCTGGAATGTTGTAGACCACTTCTCACTCCCCTTTCACGGAGCTTCAATCAACAATGAAACTGTTTTGGTTAAGGAAAAAAGTACTACATACAGACAACATTTTTATTTCCTAATTTCTTTTGTGGACCTCGGAGATTGTTCATATACGAGTGGTTGTTCATAAAATTCTTATGTACATATTCTTTTAATTCCTTTAAAGTTGGTTTCGTACCTTATTATATTGAGGTAACAACATATTTTGTGAAGTTTTGTTGATGTGACCATATACGTCGAGGGATGAATATTTATCGGTTTTTCCACATGCGTATAAATATTTTTTGGTCTAGAGTTTTATTTAAATACTCCCAGTGGTCACCAGCAAAGGTATTAAAAGAAAAAGAAGCCCAGAGTCTCCCCAGACCAAGACCCAGACCGTTTTCTGTAACTTTTAACAGCAGATAAATCTGCTAATTTAACTTTACAACTATATCTATGACTTTACGATGGCGTGAGTTCATATAAGGAATAATATTAATAGAGTTCATTAGTCGTGCTGATCGTTATTTACCCTATACATAACAGATTCTTGCAATGGTTATAATGGTTGGTAATTGTGAAATATAAGTAGTTTTACGCGTATAATCTGTAAATAAAAATACATTAGACATACATTAACTCTTATTTGTTTCTCAGATAGTGAATAGTTCCTGCATACATGAGTTAAGAGACGAAACATAACCTTCTGTTCACAATTTGTTCCTTTGCGCCTGTAGTCTCTGTCGATGGGAACCGTAATCTTTGATGAAAATCTTGATTTGTTGTTTTCATACAATGTTGGTGACCACTGGGAGTATTCAAATAAAAGTATAGCTCAAGAAATATACATACACATGTGTAAAACCGATGTATATTCATCCCCTGACGTATATGGCCACATCAGCAAAACTTCACAAAATATGTTGTTACCTCATTCAAAGACTACTAAATTTAAATGAATTATAAAAATATGTACATAATAATGTTATGAACAACCACTCGTATATGAGCAATCTCCAAAGTCCACAAAAGAAATTAGGAAATTAAAATTCTGGCGGCATGTAGTACTTTTTACCTTAAATAAAACAGTCTCATTGAAAGTCTAAGTTTCGAATTCAAAGTTCGAAATAAGCCGGGTCTCACTTCTGAGACTAGATACAAACCGGGCTTCATTCAGACCATATATTAGCACTCCCTTCGCGCTATCCAGGGGAGTCTCATCACTTCCTCGTATTTTCACCCCAGAGATGAAAGATAAAATAAGATACTTTGATCCTATCTAGACACTTTGCAAGTACCAACTACAAGGTTATTGACTATACAAAGCGCCACCACGCCAGAACGAACCTGGTTGGCTCGAAACGCTGACCGAATGCAGGGACGCTACACGCGAACCCCCAGCTCAACCAACCGAGCCACCCTGACGGGTCCCAGAGATGAAAGGATTACTTATAGTGACCCACTGAAGTTTTCCACAATGAATTACTGCTGCTCGATCTGGTGACTATAGACCAGATATATACTATAGATATATTAGACCAAGAACATTACAGTGTCATTGTTGTGTTTTAAGTTTTAAGTGTTTTAGTGTTAAGTGTTTTCTTTAAGTTAATAGAAAATTTACCGTAATTGTTTCTACTCTTATTCATTATACTCACTTACTGTGAGACTGTAAGGACTTTTTACCCTAGACATCAATAACTGAAATTTTACTTACGTAACCTAACTATATATATATATATATATATATATAATAATAATAATATAATCGAAAGTGTGTGCGTGTGTCTGTGTGTGTCCGCTATAGGTTCCGCCCCCAGTGGCGCAATCCCATCATATGGCACAGTTTTGGAACCAGGTCGACCAGGGGAAGGTTTTACGGTCACTTTGGGGGATGATCCAATCATTTTAATTTTTTTTTTATATTTAGTATTAGCGAGAATTGTGAAAAAAAAGTGGGTTGCGAGAATTGAGGAAACCTTGATGTAGGGTGATGGGTAATGGGTGAGTGAATGGGTGGGTTGATGGGTAATGGGTGTGGGGTGATGGGTGAGTGAATGGGTGGGGGTGATGGGTTGGGGGTGATGGGTGAGGGAATAGGTGGGGGGTGATGGGTAATGGGTGAGTGAATGGGTGTGTGTTGATGGGTAATGGGTGAGTTAATGGGTGGGGGGTGATGGGTAATGGGTGAGTGAATGGGTGGGGGGTGATGGGTAATGGGTGAGTGAATGGGTTGGGGGTGATGTGAATACGTTGGCGTTAATACATACATTTCTACATCCACGATTTCAGGAAAGTTAGAAGGGGGTATCTGGAGAGTCTGTGTTTGGTGGGCCTTCGGCCCACCAACTGTGTTTGGTGGGCCTTCTTCGGCCCACCAAACACAGACTCTCCAGATAGCCCCTAATAACTTTCCTGAAATCATGGATGTAGAAATGTACGTATCAACGCCAACCCATTCACATCACCCACAACCCATTCACTCACCCATTACCCATCACCCCCCACCCATTCACTCACCCATTACCCATCACCCCCCACCCATTACCCATCACCACACACCCATTCACTCACCCATTACCCATCACCCCCCATCTATTCCCTCACCCATCACCCCCTACCCATTCACTCACCCATCACCCCACACCCATTACCCATCACCCCACCCATTCACTCACCCATTACCCATCACCCTACATCAAGGTTTCCTCAATTCCAATGAACTGAAACTCGAGAAATGCCAGTGGTCGCTAGCAGTTTTAACTCAAAGGTTGGTCTACTTGTGTTTTGGCTCCGCGACTAATATTTTTCATAAATTAATTTCGCGATAAACATTGATGCACCGCATCTGAATACCAAAAGATATAATTCTTCTGTTGTTCTACTAATTATATGGATGACATGCATTACGATGGAACGTTCTATAATAGCAATTTAATGCAAATTACTCGCCTCGAGTAGCAAAGCTTAATATATTTTTTACATGTATATTGTGGCATGTAAAATTTGGGCGATGTTCACACTGTTTTCTAAGACAGTACTGCTGCGTCTGGCAAACGCTTGTCAAAATACAATAAGCAATGCCTTGGAAAAACGAAGAATAAAGAATGCCGAAATCGGCTTGTTGCTGCGACAATGTAGGTTATAATTGTGGAGGCGACGTGCCGCGGCGGGGAGTGGTGGGCGGGGAGATTGTGGCGGGGAGATTGAATCAAAACATTACGACTTCACGCGTCGACTCATTGCACTTCCAGGCTTTCTATCTGATTGATACACAAAAATAACAGGAAAATATGACTGCCTAGGTATAGATAACTTCTAAACATTCGTTATTGACTATATAATATCATAGAGTAGCATTTACCTCGCCTCCTCAACTATAACCTCCTTGGTTATTTGGTTATATACAATGTTTTACAGAATCAGGCTTCTATACAATATACATATAGAAGAAAATCGTTCTTAATATTATACTTGTGTGTTTTAAGTGCAGTGGAATAAGCCCATATTTTTCTTTCAAGTTGACCAACTTTTCACCAAATTGTGAGTTAAAACTGCCAGCGACCCCTGGCATTTAGGAGTTGCAGTTCTCTCTAATTCTCGCAACCCACTTTTTTTTCCACAATTATCGCTAATAGGCTGCTAAAAAAAAAAAAAAAAGTGATCGGATCATCTCATAATTGGGCTTAAAACCTTCCCCTGGTCAACCTGATTCCAAAAATGTGGTATATGATGGGATTCCGCCACGGGGGGCGGAACCTATACCACACACACACACACACAGACACACATACACACACACACACTTTCGCTTATATTATTATTATATATATATTATATATATATATATATATATATATATATATATATATATATATATATATATATATATATATATATATATATATAATATATATATATATATATATATATATATATATATATGTATAAAGATAATAAGGAAGCTACAAGAGGCCGTGAGACCTACACGAGGTAATTCCTGTTACTTAACACTACCTACATCCACCTATCATCCCCGTCCATATAAATGATCTATCCATTTCAGACCCCATGAGGCATCGTTTTTCGCAAATATCTTCTAAACAAACAGTCGGATCAAACTGACAGTTTGGCACAGCTTGTCTGACACCGTCCCCTAATTTATGGCAGTAGAGTGCATTGCCAAATGTGTTTAATGAAGGAGTTTACTCTTGGCTTTTACGGCGAAGCTGGCAAGAGCCGAGTATACATTCTGACAGGGGAAGTTTTGAGGTGACGTACTTGCAACGTGTATCAAGCCACGCCCTCATCCTCCCCTCCCGGCTTCCCTTCCCTCCCTCCTTGCCTTCCTTCCCCCCGTACCTCCATACCCACCTGGGGGGGGGGGGGGGGGGTGGTACCCCACCTTCCCCACACTCTTCCATTTACCTATCCTCTCTCTCTCTCTCTCTCTCTCTCTCTCTCTCTCTCTCTCTCTCTCTCTCTCTCTCTCTCTCTCTCTCTCTCTCTCTCTCTCTCTCTCTCTCTCTCTCTCTCTCTCTCTCTCTCTCTCTCTCTCTCTCTCTCTCTCTCTCTCTCTCTCTCTCTGCCACTTGCGTTGTACATGAGATATGACGCCATGCACATATTACTTGTCTATAATGGCAGATAACCCGAAAGTATGTGCTAAGTATGGTCGGGTGTTTATCACACGACAGTGATACCTGCTCCAGCGTAATTGGCTGTTGCTTAAGTGCTGTCTGAGTTTTGTTGGGTAATTATTCAACCATTAAGACAGCACATTAGCTCCCTAATGACTCCGCGCACTAACTACCTGACGACTGAGTACATACCAATCATTTACCACACTATTTGTGAACCGGTTTTTCCCTATTTATTTTTTAAATATATGCTTTTCCATCCTATGCATCATTTCCATTTTAATATATTCCAGTTTGAATCACTTGCTTCTTGTTCTATCCTGATTACTAGCCGTAAGAACTTTTCCTACATCTCCTTTATTGTATCCCTTTCACCACTTAAAAACTTATATCAGATCGCCCAAAGACTACTGTATACTGACTTGCTATTCGTGCCCCGCGCCAACCCGCCCATGACCAGTGGGGGCCAGTTTTGCGATTCCTGACATTTTCGAACATCACTCCCATCTCCCTTCCTATGGTTTATCAGTTTAAATGATATACCGTTATCTTCGTAAATGTTTGTTCCATAATATTATCAAATAAAAAACAGTAAAATACACTAAAGAAATGTCATTATGAGAGCGTGAATAAATATGCATGAACTTAATATTCACTTAAACTCCTCGCCATTTAATATTTTGCGAAAAAAACATTTTACATGAAACATAGCAATAGAAGCAGACTTTCATTAGCTTTCTATTGATATATTTCGTTTACTGATAAATGAGTTAGAACCATGCATAAATTAGCGTTAACTAAAAATATACCATAATCAATCGGATCGGCAAGTAAAAAAGTGTTCCATGAATACAGTAGACATAATACAGTATGGTTTATCAGTATAAATGATACACTGTTATCTTCGTCAATGTTTGTTCTATAATATTATCAAATAAAATACTGAGAAATACACTAAAGAAATGCCATTATGAGATTCTGAAGAAATATGCATGAACTATTCACTTAACTCTTCTCCACTTAATATTTTGCGTGAAAACTTTTTACATGAAAATATCAATAAAAGCTGAATTGTATTAGCTTTCCATTGATATATTTCGTTTTCTGATAAATGAATTAGAACCATGCATAAATTAGCGTTAAATAAAACAATTACATCATCAATCGGGTAATTTTCCCGATTGATGAGGTTATTTATTTAGTTAACGCTAATTTATGAATAGTACTATTTCATTTATCAGAAAACGAAATATATCAATGGAAAGCTAATAACATTCTGCTTCTATTGATATGTTTCATGTAAAATGTTTTCCCGCAAAATATTAAATGGCGACGAGTTTAAGTGAATTGCATATCATCATATGATATCATGATATGAATCATGCATATTTCTTCACTCTCTCATAATGGCATTTCTTTAGTGTATTTTATTGTTTTTTATTTGATAATATTATAGAACAAGCATTTACGAAGATAACGGTATATCATTTATACTGATAAACCATAAGAAGGGAGATGGGAGTGATGTTCGAAAATGTCAGGAATCGCAAAACTGGCCTCCACTGGAAATAGCCCAAAATGAGTAGCAAGTCCAGTATACAGTAGTCTTTGGATCGCCCCTTACTCTATGCCTCTCGAGTGCGTGTAAATTTAATAGCTTCAATCTCTTCTCTTAACTAAAGTTACGCATCCCCTGTATCATTTTGGTCATCCTTCTATGCACTGATTCTAACAGGGCTATTTTTCATTCTGTAATATGGGGACCAAACCTGAACCGTATAGTCTAGGTATGGTCTGACTAGAGCCAAATACGGCTTTAGTATAAACTCAGTACTTCTACATTTAACACGCATGGTAATGAATCCTAACACCCTATTAGCTCTATTTCTAGCCTCGATACATTGTTTCCTAGGATGGAGGTCTGAGTTCACCCTCACTCCCAGATCTTTCTCACCTTCTGATCTTTTCAGCGATACATTGCGTATAGTGTACCTATTACCAGGATTTTGTCTATCAACATTAATTACGCTACACTTATCAATATATTTAATTCCATCTGCCACTTGACTACCCACTATTTTAACTTATCTAAGTCTCCCTGCAATATGTTTACATCAGACTGTGATCTAGTAGTACCTGAGTATCATCAGCAAACTTGCTGATATCACTGCTAATCCCACTATCTAAGTCGTTAATGTAAATAAAAAATAGTAATGGACCCATAACAGACCCTTGTGGAACCCCACTTGTCACCTGTCCCAATTCAGATTTAAAACCATTAATTGTAACCCTTTGTTGTCTATCACTTAGGCAAGCAAGATCAAATCCAACCTTCCCTACTATTCCATGCATGTGCCTTAACCTTATTTAAGAGTCTCTCGTGTGGTTCCTTGCCGAATGCTTTACTAAAGTCCAAGTATACTATATCATAATCCTCATCATTATCTGCTGTCTCATAAACGTTCTCAATAAATTGGTGAAACATAATCTACCCTTGGTGAATTCATGTTGTAAATCATTTACCGGTCTATGTTTTTGCTAAATCCTCTCTAATATTTTTTGCACTAACAGATTCCAATAAGTTACCTACCACTGACGTTAGACTAACGGGTCGATAATTTGACATTAATCCTCTATCACTCTTCTTGAATATGGGGACTACATTTTCTTTCCTCTACATTAACAGGACCTCCCCTATATCAAGTGATTTCCTAACAATGTGCACAAATGACTCGCTAACAACCTCTTTGCATTCTTTTAATACTCTGGGATACATTTGGGATAAACTTCATATGGTCCTCAATCAATCATTGGGGGCATACGCCACGAGCCTTGTGGGCGCCCCTTTGGCCTCCTCCACGCCGGATTGTCTCTTACAGATACAACCCGATGGGAAGGATCGGTTTCAGGGTAGCGTGCCACATGCCCATATAGCCGAAGTTGGCGCTGACGGACTATGCAAGGAAAAGGCCTCGATTCAGTCTCACTGTGCAATCGCTGATTTGACACCTAATCATCCCAGCGATACCCCATGATTCTGCGAAGACATTTATTATCTAAGGCATCGATTCGTCTCTCCAAGTCGCTATTTAGTGTCCATGTCTCACAATCATAGAGTAAGACAGGGATCACAAGCGACTTGAAAATCTGGATCTTTGTCCTCCTGCACAGGTACCGACAACGCCAAATACTCCTGCTGAGCGAGTCCATTACACCGTGGGCTATGCAATTCGCCGTAAGACTTCTTGACGTGACCCGCCGTCATTATGGACTGCGCTACCAAGGTATGTAAAACTTTCTAAGATTTCAATATCCTCGCTGCACGCATGAACAGACTGTACTGCTTCATCTATAAAGCCTCCAAACACCTGGACCTTGGTCTTAAGCCAGGAGACCTCAAGTCCCAAAGGCTTTGCCTCCTCGTGCAGCGCCTCAAGAGCCATCACCAGGACCTTCAGCGAATCAGCAAAGATTACTGCATCATCGGCAAAAACAAGATCAGTGATCTTGGTATAGCCGAGGGATACTCCACAATCACTTTGATCTACAACTTTGCCCAATACCCAGTCCTTACAAGTGTTGAAAAGGGATGGGGCAAGGACGCACCCTTGCCTCACTCCTGTATTCACAGGAAAGAAGCTGGATACAGCTCCCCCACACTTCACGCACTCTCAGTCCCAGAGTACAGACCAGCCATCAAACCAATAGTCCTTGCAGGAATCCCGCGAAGTCGCAAAAGATCCCAGAGTGACTCACGATGCACTGAGTCAAACGCGTTTTTGAGATCAACATAGGCTGCAAGCATCCCCTGTCGAAACTCACGTTCCACCAGGATACGAAGGGCTAGGATACAGTCCGTTGTTGACTAACCAGCCTTGAACCCAGACTGCTGAGGTCTCTGATGCTTCAGCAGATGACTGCGGATCCGTGTCAGCAATAGATGGGCAAGCACCTTGCCTGGCACGCTGAGCAGTGTAATACCGCGGTAATTGTTGCAGTCCTGATGGTCCCCTTTCCCTTTCCAAATATGGACGACCTGCCCTCGTTTCCAGTCAGGAGGAATGGTACCTGATTGCCACACGGCAGTCAGGACAGCATGCAACCCGCGGATCATGGCCTCACCCCCAGGTTTGAGGAGCTGATATTACAAACACCACCTGTCTTTCCACCCCTCAACTTTGCTACAGCCTTTCTGACTTTGTCAAGAGAGGGTGCGGTTTCGTCAATGGCAGGATCGGCATCCACTGCCTGTAACCCAGTGGTGTGAAGCTGTTCAATTGGAGGGTCCACCGTGGGACCAGGACCAAATGGTGACATAAAATGGTCCTGGTGACATAAAATCTTCATTCTATATATATCCTCTTCTACTGTTTCCCTAGTTATCACAATATCTTTGAGTTTCTCATCATCCTTTCCTCTAAAGTCTAAACATCTGCTCACTATCAGGTACCATATTCATGTCCTCCTGAGTGAAAACACTAAATAAATAATCATTAAAAATGCTACACATATCATCATCAGAACTTACAATCTCTCCCTGCTCAATTTTTAACGGTCCCACTAAATCCCTAGTCTTTGTCTTAAAAACCTGACAATATCCCTTAAGGCCTATCCAGACCAGCGGGTGTGCCCGGCGGGCAGCGCCGTCGGCGGACAAATTCTGCCGGGCATGCCCGTGAATGTTGTCCACACGGCAGAGTCGATGAATGGACGGGCGTGCCCGACGATGCCAGTAGGTTGTAGAGTGCGGTACGATACACATGGTACCCATTACTACTGCGAAGAAAGTATTGTGTAGCATAATTGTTGCTGTGTGTATACAGTTCCTGATGTGAACCATGTTACAACGATGTGATAAGTGGGAGACAAGCCTTCTATGGATCCCCAAAGTTAACTTGCGTCTGGCAGCGTCGTAGCTCCTCAAACCACCAGCCACTGCCTGGTGATTTCGCTCAACGGGGGATCGGGCATTTCGATGGTTTACCCGTCATATGTACCCGATGACAGGCATGCCCGCCGATCAGGCCCGCTCGTCTGGATAGGCCTTAAGGGTCGGTCTTTACCTGGCCAGCTACCGTAATCTCATAATTGGTCTTTGCTGTTCTTGTTAACTTTTTCACTGACCTAGCCATCACGTTATACTGATCTCTGCTCACCTGTCCTGCCTTGACCCTTATGTACATGTTTTTTTTTACTCCTATGTTGTGTTTTAAAGTCACAGTCATCCATTTGGCCCGTCAGGGTGGCAAGGTTGGTAGAGACGTGAGTTCCCAATGTACAGCGTCCCTGTGCATTCGGTCAGCGGTTCGAGTCCGCCTAGTTCATGCTGACGTGGCGGCGCTTTGTATAGTCAATAACCTTGTAGTTGGTACTTGCAAAGTGTCTAGATAGGATGAAAATCTTATCTTATCATCCATTTGGGGTCGTTTTTCCTTGATATTATCGCCCTATAAGAAATAAAAAAAATTCTGACCTGCAGTTAATTTCTTGACAAATAATGTATACTCCTCATCAGCACTTGAGATCCCTGACACCTCTCTCCGCCCGGACCTCAGACCCCACCTTCCGCTCCATCCTACAGCCCCAGTTAATTCTCTCCAATCTATTAGGGGAGGCGGTAGCGGAGTGGTTAGCTTCTCCGACTGGCGTTCTCGGTGACCCGAGTTCGATCCCCGAAGAAAACCAAAACCTTTCTGCACCGTCGAGTGGCCAAAGAACACCCACATGCCCTGCCCATCAACTCTACCTTCGATTGCGAGTGCATCGGAGGACACAGGGGGGCGGCATGAGCCTCTAATCACAGGCGTCACTATAAAAATCCTGCCTGCGCCACCACGCAGAGAGGCAGACGCAGCGGAGGGGGGCAGATTACGAGGAGACGCGTTACAGGGCGCTCCTACTCACGACACCTTTCAGAGTGTTTGTTTGTACTCCACACCCAGGAGGTGTGAGAGTACCTTGTCACGAAACTAACTGTTCTGGCTCTGTCTATTAGACACTAGTTTCATTGGCCGTTACTTAACGAACAGCGTGACATTATTAATGTATAAATCTCACAGTGTACAGATATGTATATATATCTTGTAATTATTCTCTGGTACTTACTGATTAACAAGCCTTTATAAAACAACCGCTCGACCACTTTTATTCAACTACCATCTGAAGTGTCTGGCTAGGACGGTATACGCCTACCCATCAACTCTACACTTCTGAGGCAATCAACCCCTACTGTGTCACCAACAGTTGTAAGTATTCTTACTTGGGTTGACCCCAGTTACCCGTAACATCACACAGATAAGGGCAACATAAATGGTTAACATAAATTGGCGAGGACCAACCATCACACTCCTCAAGTGAACCTCCAGAGACTATCATCCGAGCCCTGGATCACCACTGCCTACAGGCAGTGGTGCTACAGGCATAGGCACAAATGTAAAAAAAAAAAAAAAAAAAAAGTGTCTTTTTGATTCTGCATAATTAGCCTTTCTGAAGTCAGGTACTCTATGCTTATTAACACTTCTAGTTCCTACTTCCCATTTTTAGCAAAACCTAATGTTACAATGATCACTATTACATAACTGACCTCTAAACTTCCACCTCTGTATCTAAATCTTCCCTGTTTGTTAGTAATAAATCTAGAATATTATCTCCCCTCGTAGACTCCTTGATTGCTTACCTTAGAAAGTTATCCTGAACTAGATTTAACAATTTATCTCCGTCATTGTCTATTACAATCAAATCCCAGTCTATGTTCCTAAGATTAAAATCTCCTACCACGCATAATCGATTATATCTACAAGCCTTGCTTATTTCTTGCCATTTATGAATTTAATCTTCTTTACATAAGTTTAGAGGCCTATACACTTTACCCAAATCCATTTTCTCAGTTCCCTCCGTAACCTCCAATCATATAGACCAGGGGTTCTCAACCTGGGGTACGCGTACCCCCAGGGGAATGTGAGAGGAATTTTGGGGGTACGTGACAGGTTTCTAAAAATACTTCGGTTTTGAATAAATGCAAACCAATATCAAGTTTGGCTTCACAGCTCTGAACAAGCAAGGCAAGGATTTGCCACAATGTGTGATCTGCCATAAAGTTCTTTCAGAAGGATCCATGAAACCTTGCCTCCTCAAGCGACATTTTTCCAGCTGTCATCCTGAACTTTCTGAAAAAGACCCGTCCTATTTTGAGAGGAAGGCACTTACTCTCAAACGTATCCGACTTGATCATAGCGGTCAGGTACATAAACAAAATTAAGCTAGCCTACGTGCCTCGTTTATGGTTGCCCTGAGAGTTGCACAAGATAAAAATCCCCACACAGTAGCTGAAACTTTTGTCTTGCCATGCTGCACAGATATTGTTGGTTGCTTCTTTGGGAAGAATGCGGCACAGAAATTGAACACTGCCATTGTCAAATTATACTGTGCATCGAAGAATATGCGACTTATCAGAGGATATCCAGCATCAAGTCATTGCGGAAATCAAGGAAGCTCCTCTAGGCATATTTGCAATTCAGCTTGATGAATCAACTAACATATCATCTTGTGCCCAGCTGCTTGCCTACACGAGGTATATAAAAGAGACTCAGATAAAATACTCAGACTTTAAAGTAATCGTCCAGACCCATTTTTTTTTTGCCTAATTATGTTGAATTCAAAACACCTAATCCACCAAAAATAATTGATTTCCAGGCATTATTTCCGTAAAAACACGACTTCTGTAATAAGCGCGCGAAAAAAAAATCTTCCCTCCAACAGGGTTACGAATGTTATTGATGACGTCAGAGGAGTAAGGCTCCAATGTAAACATCTGTCTGACACCTGTCGGCAAATGTTATGATGAGCGATTGTACTGCGGTGTCAGACAGTGAATCTGTCGCTGTGACAGATCTAGAGTACGATGCTCAATCTGAGACCGAAAGAAATGACGCTGGTCGCGTATATGAGGAAAACGAACCTCAGATTGTCAGGGGATCCCAACACTATATGTTTGAGCCCGAGTACGAGGTGGATGAACAGGTGTTAGCGGAGCCTGAGGTTCAGCAGGAGGACCTGGCACTTCTCCAAAACATGGATTGGTAAGTAAGGTAAATTGGTAAATTTGTGTGTGGGAATAAATATTGATTAACCTAACCTCTATCCTAACCAATCCTGGTAATTTTTTTGTTTTTTCCTGCAATTGGAATTAGATCGGAGCTTTTTGGTAAGGTTAGGTAAGGTTAGTAATATTATTTTAGGGAGTCCAGAGGGGGGGGGGTTGAAGGGGGCATCCCTCCCCCACTTTATAATTACGTTGTAGAAGTATCTGAAGGGATATGTGAAGGCCTGTCGGATGAAAAATAAAATAATAATAATAAGGACGGGAAAGGACTAGAATTTTACCAGAATTGATATCGGCAACAGTTCCAGGTCACGCAAATAATATAATCAGATCAACAAGTTGAGGATGTTTATAACTACGTGCCTTGTAATGCATTGAACTACAGTAGAACTAAAAAAGGTATTATTCTAGTGTTTGCCCATACTCCCCCTCTCCCACAAAACAAGCTTGGGGACCTGGGGGAATGCGGGATATTTGGCTGGGGTACAAAATATGCGTCGCAAACACATAGTTTTTGAGTTTAGGGTGTTGAAAAAATTCCTTAGAACTAGGGAAAATTAATTGGATTTCTTCTGAGTCAAGAAATGTGTGAAGCTGCCGATCCTCACAGAATGATGACCAAAGTGTCGAGAACCCCCCCAACTAGGAGGTAGGGAGCTAGGAGGTTAGGTTATATTTGTTTAGGTTAGGGTAGGTTATATTTGGTTAGGTTAGGTTAGATTTGGTTAGGTTAGGTTATCGGTGGGTCAAGCCCCATGCTAGGTTAGGTTAGGTTAATTTTGGTTAGGCAAATTTCTCTAGATATAAGGAAATTACCCTAGATCTAGGGAACTTTACCCCCCTACACAACTCTTAAATTTCGTGTTGCCGACGCATAATTTGTTCTCCACCCGAAAACCCCGCATTCCCACAGGTCCCCAAACTTGTTTGGGGGAAGTGGGAGAGTATGGGAAACACTAGAATTTTATCCTAAAAAAGCCCACTAATAAGGGCGGAAAAGGACTCTAGAATTTCTCCAACCCAAGGAAAGCATAAGCACAAGAGAGTGTGATACTGATAGTACTCAGTGACAGGCTTATTGATTTACTTAATTACTTCCCGCTTCCTGACAGCAGATCGAGGACGTTTAGGAGTGGGTAGTCTAGTTGCTGAGCATGAGGCTGGTGAGACTGAGAGAGAACCATGTCCATCAGGAGTCTGGCAACTTATCACAGGGCCAGGGGCGGGGGTCAAGTTCTTAGCTCTTGTTTTGGTCGAAGCAAGAGTGGAGCAGGTGCCCTCCGGGTAGATTGTCGGGACCTGGACCGGTATTACCAAAACTTAATCATAGCTATGACACATATTTATCATAACTCTTGGATATGATACATTTTTATCATACGCCATTTATCATAAGTTTGGAATCTAGCACAATTGTTTATCATAGGCGTCTGCTAAATATAGCGTCATTGTTTCTTTAAAATGGTTATATAATCAGTAAATTCATCCTTTGACCACGTTTTATGGATTGATATATGATTTATGGATCTTCCCTTATGTTTATAACATGTTTAGGGCAGTGACACAGAGAGTAATGTAGTAATTCATTCCCGAAAATAAGGCATATAGATGTAGCGTTGAGCAGTATCTGTGTAAACACGAAACAGAGTTGCCAGAAGGCGATGTTTTCGATCTAAAAGCTGTTTGTACAAAGCTGGTGAGGAACAATATGCCCTCACACGGTCTCCTCGGTATTTCCTAATCAGCTGTGCATCACTTAGCTCACTCAACACATCCCTATGTGGGCGAATATTCCTTCACTGAGGCTGTTATTGTGTCTCGGCCCTGTTGACTGAAGGAAAGTTTATCATAGTCGCGCTAGAACTCGGTGAACTCACTCTTAGCCCTCACACGGTCTACTCGGTATTTCCTAATCAGCTGTGCATCACTCAGCTCACTCAACACATCCCTATGTGGGCGAATATTTCTTCACTGAGGCTGTTATTGTGTCTCGGCCCTGTTAACAGCTGGAAAGTTTATCATAGTCGCGGAGCCGTTATCATAGTCGCGCTAGAACTCGGTAAACCCACTCTCTAGCCTCCCACGCGGTTTGTGATAGTCCCCCCACAATTTATGATATCCGCCAGCCAGTTGTGACTAAAATGAGCCATTTTGTCCAGCTATGATAAACGTTCTTAACTATGATCTCTTTGGTAATACCGGTCCTGGAACTTATCCTTCAAATCCAATTTGGTTGATATCCTCATAGACACTTTCATCCAGTTGCTGTAGCAATCCCGCTGGAAGTGATCACTATAAATCCTTGCAAATATCAACTTCCCGTTCCAATTTGCTCTTGTCCGCCGCACAAACCTCTTCCATACATTTAACGTTGTCGTATCAGTCGGAAAGTTGTGCAAACTTCTCTCGAAAGGCACAGCTGTCTTGCTGCACCCATAAAGGATGCATGCATTTGGCATATCGCAAAAAAAAATACATCAGAAACACCCAAAAATCTTCAAGTACTATATTTATCTCCTGTGTTTACGTCCTTCTGCGCGCGGGGGAGCGCTTCCTTATGCTACGTCACCGACCCGTGGCGCATCGTCTGCAAACCTTGAGGAGTGTTTTGAGAACTCGGGGAATTTGCAGATTTTGATTGCGGATTATTTAAAATCGGCTGAATGGATGCAAAAAGTGACGACGTATTGTTGATATACTCGTTAATGGCTATGATTTGATTGCATTAAATCAGGAATGATGAAATGGTCTGGACGATTACTTTAAAGAAGAGTTTTTATTTTGTCACCCTCTGGAAACTACAACGACGGAAGAAGACATCTTTGAAGCTCTGCCCAGCTTTTTTTAAAAAGAAGGGTTTTCTTGGCCAACTATGGTGGGATGTACAACAGATGGTGCCCCTGCAATGATAGGCTGTCGGTCTGGATTCCAAGCAAGGGTGAAAACAGCCAACCCCAACGCAAGCAAGATGCATTGTATGATTCACCACTACGCATTAGCTGTGAAGACCCTACCTCCAGACCTCAAAACCGTACTTTACGATGTTGTAGCCATGGTCAACTTAAAAAAAAAAGTCCGTTGAACACAAGGATGCTCCGTCTTTTGTGCCAGGAACTTAATGCTGAGGAAGAGTCACTCCTTTTTCATACAGAATTAAGATGGCTATCGAGGGGTAACGTAGTGGCTCGAGTTGCGACATTAAAGGAGGAGCTGAAAGAATTCCAATGATCTGAAACTCGAGAAATGCCAGTGGTCGCTGGCAGTTTTAACTCATAGGTTGGTCTACTGTGTTTTGGCTCCGCGACTAATATTTTTCATAAATTAATTTCGCGATAAACATTGATGCACCGCATCTGAATACCAAAAAATATAGTTCTTCTGTTGTTCTACTAATTATATGGATGACATGCATTACGATGGAACGTTCTATAATAGCAATTTAATATATTTTTTACATGTATATTGTGGCATGTAAAATTTGGGCGATGTTCACACTGTTTTCTAAGACAGTACTGCTGCGTCTGGCAAACGCTTGTCAAAATACAATAAGCAATGCCTTGGAAAAACGAAGAATAAAGAATGCCGAAATCGGCTTGTTGCTGCGACAATGTAGGTTATAATTGTGGAGGCGACGTGCCGCGGCGGGGAGTGGTGGGCGGGGAGATTGTGGCGGGAAGATTGAATCAAAACATTACGACTTCACGCGTCGACTCATTGCACTTCCAGGCTTTCTATCTGATTGATACACAATAATAACAGGAAAATATGACTGCCTAGGTATAGATAACTTCTAAACATTCGTTATTGGCTATATAATATCATGGAGTAGCATTTACCTCGCCTCCTCAACTATAACCTGCTTGGTTATTTGGTTATATACAATGTTTTACAGAATCAGGCTTCTATACAATATACATATAGAAGAAAATCGTTCTTAATATTATACTTTTGTGTTTTAAGTGCAGTGGAATAAGCCCATATTATGTTTTCCAGTAGACCAA
Source organism: Chionoecetes opilio (assembly GCA_016584305.1). NCBI lineage: Eukaryota > Metazoa > Arthropoda > Malacostraca > Decapoda > Majidae > Chionoecetes > Chionoecetes opilio. Next base: position 35,145 of record JACEEZ010025180.1, read on the forward strand.
CTTATTATCAAAAAAGTGAGTTAAAACTGCCAATGCCTTGGCATTTTGGGTTCCAGTTCTCTCGAATTCTTTGACAGGAATGAGAAAGAAAAATCAAAGAAGTTTGTCAACAAACTGTCAGATAACAGGTGGATAACGAAGCTGGCTTATCTCAATAATATATTTTCTCGCATCAATGCAGTCAACAGATCACTTCAAGGTTACTCGGCAACTGTGATTGATTTTGTCGACAAGCTGCGAGCTTTTCAAATGAAACTCAAACTTTGGCAAGAAAAACTCCAAGCGGGTCGGTATGACGTTTTTGAGAATATGAGCGACGGCTTGTCAGCTCTGTGTAAAGATGATGTGGATGAGGTCAGTGTTCTCATTCAGAAGCACTTGGTTTCTCTCAGTCAAGAGTTGGATAACTATTTTCCTGATATCACAGACTTAGATTGCCAACTCATTCGAAATCCATTGAAGATGGACCCTAGATCACTTCCAGATGAATTACAAGACGAATTCGTTGACTTTGTCAATGACCCAACTGCAAAATATTCTTTCGATAGTTTGTCATTGACAAAATTCTGGTCAACAATGGCGAGTTCTTACCCTGCTTTAGCAAAGAAATGTGTACGGAACCTGCTGATGTTTCCTTCTACATACCGTTGTGAGCAGGGATTCTAAACACTGTGCTTGATTAAAAACAAGTTACGTTCACGTCTGGCAGTCAAAGATGACATAAGAGTGGCTCTTTCAAAGACTGTGCCGAGGATTGACTTGTTGGTAGCAAAGACACAGGCCCAACCAGCTCACTGAATTAGTATATATTTTCATGCAAGTCATACACAGTGACTTCTCTATGAGTGAGTAACTAGTAACACTAGCTACAAGTAACTAGTTACTAATAACAGTAGCTACAAGTAACTAGTTATTGATAGCACTAGCTCAGTCATACCGATTTGAAAAATACGTTTACTTTAGTTATATTTTAGGTTTTGTTTATGATTATCACACACAGTAATTTCCCTGCATGTGAGTTGCATAGTAACTAGTTACTATTAACCATTTGAGAGGCTTAACAATCAGCACTAGTTCACAATCAGTGGAACACAATGCCTACTTTAGTTCTATTTTTTTTTATCATGGTAGTGACGTTAGTCACGCACACAGTAATTTCCCCATGAGTAACTAGTTATAAGCTGTAAATAGCATCACAAGCTCATATTCACAGTTATTGGTAAATGTGTCTGCTTTAATTCTATTTTATTATTGTTTATTCTATTCACACACACGGTGACTTACCTATCGCCGTTACTAGTTACAAGTCTGAATATATCAACACACTAGTCACTTCACTGATTGAGTTGCTTAGTATATTTAGTAAATTTTGAGAGTGCCTTAAAAACACTTTGTTCTCAACAGTGTAACACAATTGTACTTTAGTTTCTATTTTTTTTTTGATGCTCATCTAGTACGGTAGTCAACGAACAGACCCCAGGGTACTAGTTAAAGGTAGAACACCAAGCTCAATTCACAGATTGGTTACTTCGTCTGCTACACTGCGACTTCCAACAGCTGTTCTGGGCAACTTTTGGCATTCTGCAGACGTACTTAAAGACGTTAAGCTGTCAAAACAAAGCGACCACGGTAGGGGTGGCGTAGAGCACGCAATATACATAAAAATACTCATAAATTGAGTATATATGATGTTTTCTGACTCAAGAACTGAACAGGGCAAGTATACAAATGAAATTAGGCCTTAAACCTATCTCCTACCCTCGTGGTGAGTTTATTATGGGGTGATGAGCCAGTGGTGAACGGCGGCACCTCACCGAGACCCTGACCGAGACCACCTCGCCTCACCACCCCGGCGGGTAGCTGCCACCAACCGCCACGCATCAGACTGAAGGTATAATGGCTCCCTTTTCCTTAATAAAACCCCAAGCCCTTGTCCATCCAGCCGTGATGGGTATTGGGTGTTAGCCGGGGTTTGTGACCCGCCTCCCGGGGTGGTTGCTTCCCCCAAATGGCAGGAAGACCAGTTACGAATAGAGAGATTATCAAGCGGAAAAGATCACCCATAGTGACACCGTAGCGCCACTGCCATATCTCGTACCAGAATCCCCGCGACTTCCGGGTTGTACAAATAGAGGAAGTTAGTTAAGCTAAACACCGTGCCCTTTAACTCTTTCTGAATGTCTGCCCTGGTCTAGACTCTAGACTCTAGAGGAAGAGAGCTGATGTTCTACACATTGGAAGTTAGATCTAAGACCGCGATCTAAGCTTTGTAGTTGCAGCGCCTATTGGTGTTTACCAATAAGTTAAATGATCTTGAAGGCCCAAAATATCAATTCAAATCGATTTGTCACCCTAAGAAACAGTTGGAATACATCATCATACATACAAATACGAATACATACAAATACTTCTTGTTTTTAGACTTGCTGGTTGAAAAATGGCGTTGTATTCAGTTTCCCCCCGTCCGCCAGAAGCCATTTTTAATATATATTTACGGGTACTAGCAATCAGAAATCGTTTGACTAACAATGTTTTTTTTTAAACCTAGACATCATAGTTACTGAAAAAAGGGTGGCAGGTATAATAAAGAATAGGGGGGGGGGGGGTTCGTAGCCCTTGGTATATTACCTATCTTAGTATCAACCGCAAACTTACTATTATGAATTTTAATTCCACTGCTTAAGTCATTGATGTAAATCAAGAATAGTATTGGACACAAAACAAGCCCATGCAGAGCCACACCTATTTCATACCCCCATTCGTATTATGAACTATTAATTTTTTTTTCTCTCTCTCTCTCTCTCTCTCTCTCTCTCTCTCTCTCTCTCTCTCTCTCTCTCTCTCTCTCTCTCTCTCTCTCTCTCTCTCTCTCTCTCTCTCTCTCTCTCTCTCTCTCTCTCTCTCTCTCTCTCTCTCTCTCTCTCTCTCTCGTCTGTCTGTCTGTCTGTTTGTCCGTCTATTTTTATCTATCTATTTGTCTATCTGGAATTCTTCACTGAAAGATAGTTTTCTCGCGGATGAATATCAATTGCTTCTTGATAACACGGACTGTTTACTATAAGCAACACAATAGTCGCCACTGTACAAATGTCACCTGGCGCCATATATTACTAATTTTAGCATCTCGACAGACTTGTATGTGCCACTGAAGATAACATAAGAACATAAGAAAATAAGGAAGCTACAAGAGGCCGTGAGGCCTACATGTGGTAGTTCCTGTTACCTAACACTAAGAGGCATGCACAGTAGCTTATATTATGTACCTGTCTTCAGTGGCACATACAAGTCTGTAGTGATGCTAAAACTCGTAATATATGGCGCCTGGCGACATTAGTGCAGTTGCAACTATAGTGTTATTGACGGTAGAAAGGACCGGGAAGAAAGCACAAATTTTCTGCCGCTTTTATCGCAATCATGAATGTTTTTACCCTTAAAAACTTTGAAATCCAGCAGTCAATTTGAGACACAAACTCTCCATTTGAAAATGTAACCTACAATGCCTTTTTAGTTAACTCTTTCGACGCCACTCCACCTTTACATTTCCACAGGTACCACCTATCCCCTGTCCCTCCCTCTCGTTTCCCTCTTTTTTTTTCTTTCACCACTTGTATTTTTTACTCTCCTTGCCTTCTCCCTCTTTGCCATCACGTGTCGCAAAATATGATCGCCAAATGCTGGTGGTCCAGTATAAGGAAAAAGGGTTCTGAAAAATGTTACTTTTTCAGTGTGTGTGTTTGTGTGTGTGTGTCTGTCGTGTGTGTGTGTGTGTGTGTGTGTGTGTGTGTGTGTGTCACTCACCCACAGCCAAATCACAGGTTCGACACGTGATCTCCAGCTGTTACCCTCCCGGAATAGTAGAAAGAGTTCAGAGCTCATAGACATTAATCTTTAATTAGATCTGGGACCTCACACTACACAAACCCTATCTCTTTGCTCAAGGGGGACAGTAACCGCCCGCATTTGTCAGTGAAAAATTCCCTTGACCGAGCGGGAATTGCATGCGCAACCACATAATCAATAATGGTCAAGCACGCCCTAGAGCTCGGGGGTTCTTAAACTGGGGGCTGCGACCCCTAGATGAGTAGCGAGATACTTACTGGGGGGGGGGAGGGGGGGCAAGAACATTTCTGAAATGTGAAATCTCATTAAAAACACAATTTGGAATTTATAATTTAATCATGATTATTCTTTTACATTTGTAATCAATATAAAACAATACAATGACTGTGCCGCTCTTGGCCTTAGATTGATAACTAATGAAAAAGTACAGCAAGAATATGAAATATAAATTACACTGATTAAAGTATTATTTATATATTTATGATGTACCAAATATAAGGTAAAGAAAAGATGGAGAAATACGCTATGCTGCGCGTGGCCTTCGGTGCTCATCTCCATGGCATTAGTCCTTAGAGCAGTGCTTCTTAACCTTTTTTAGTGCTCGTTCCCTTTGAGATATCATATATTTGTCTCATACCCCTGTCACAAAAAAGTATAATTAGAGTTAGGAACCTTTTATCAGTCTGTCTCCTCTGCCACTAGTACGTGTATACACGTTGGTTGATGTACATTCGTTTTTTTTTAGCATTCTGTCAGTTTTTCCAAGTCTTTGCAGCAATTACCAGTCATTTATAGCATGGTCCGTATTCTTAGAATGGATTCAAGCATGGGAAGCTTCATTCGGTTTCGTACTTCAGTTTTTTGCATTAGCATGCTAACAAAAAATTCGACAAATGCAATGCTCACCGGGATGGGGGCTGTTAGGCATGTGATAATGCATATGATGCTAGTTCCTCATATGGACTTGAAATCGAAGTAATGGTCGACATGGTAGCTACTGTTTGGTGCATACGACC
>JACEEZ010025180.1:45000-108221 GCA_016584305.1 Chionoecetes opilio
GTACAGGTACCCCAGGTTAAGAACCACTGCCTTAGAGCCTGTGGTAGGTAACGGGTAGGACCCATTACCCCGGGACACAGGGCATGTGTGACATCCGGATTACCACAGTTACCTTCCCCAGGTTTCCCCAGGTACCCATTTATCAAACCCGAAAGGGAGTAAGAGCAGTTGGGTTTGGCTGGTCACCGACTTGCCCTGGCCTGGATTCGAACGAGGGCCCGCAGATTCATAACCAGGCCCGCTAGCCACTACACCACGGGGTCGACGTACCGAATATAGCCCACTTAGATTGTTATGATACAAAGCAACAGGACTACCTTTTTATGTGTGTGTGTGTTTTGTGTATGTGTGTGTGTTTTGTGTGTGTGTGTGTGTGTGTGTGTGTGTGTGTGTGTGTGTGTGTGTGTGTGTGTGTGTGTGTGTGTGTGTGTGTGTGTGTGTGTGTGTGTGTGTGTGTGTCATTCACCCATGGTCTTGTTCACGATCTGGACTCCCGATCGCCAGTTTCACCTTCCTGGAGCGAGCTTGGACCTCATTATGACCGATCTTTGGGTAATGCTGGGACCTCACACACCCATCTCCTTGCTCAAGGGGGACAGTACTCGGTCGAATTTTTTAGGGGAAAAATCCGAGGGAACGAGCAGGGCCGGGGATCGAACGCAGGACTGCAAAAATGGTGCTTGACGTTCTAACTCACCAAGCCGTTTAGGCGGTGTACCAAGCCATTCAGGCCGTGTGTGTGTGTGTAAACGAAAAAAAAGCGCGAGAGAGAGAGAGAGAGAGAGAGTGTGTGTGTGTGTGTATGCATATTTGTGTCAGATTGTCGTAAATGCCTTGATTAGGTGAGGGACGCAAGTCTTTCATAACTACTAGGAGGGGTCGCAGGCCAAAAGGCTTGAGAACCTCTGCCCTAGAGCACTAGCCATGTTGGAGGTGTGTGTAAATGTGTGTGTGTGTGGTTTTATATATCCGCGTGGTGAACTCACGCATTCATACATCTTCATTCATTCACATTTTTTTTTTACGTTGAAGCCTATTGCGCCTGTCAGCTATTATGTTTTTCCTTGAGGGCTCAGGTTCTGGAGGCCCTGCACGTTCTGGAGGGTCGTGATGGTTGGCCCTCGCCCGTTAGTGGCGCATGCTGGATTTTAATAGTGACCTCTGAAACGTACACTGAAGTGACACCTGGTATACATGTAAGGGATTTTTTTTCATTGAAGAAAATGCCACCTGTTAGTCAGATGTTGCTATCCTTGATCTTATTCATTTGTTCATATAATTACTTTATTCATTCATATTATAATTTATCGGTAAATTTACGGCTTAGGTCATCCCGCGATTTCGAGGCAGAAACTTAGTTTTCCTGAATAGTTTTGATGTGCTTTAAATGAATCCGGGATTCGTGTTTGCTGGAAGTCTTTTTGTTTTGTTTTATATATATAAAATTATATATATAGGTGTGGGGGTTGCCCGCCCCGCCCCTCCCGACCCGCCCCGCAAATCTTGTTCCGCTTTGCATTGCCGTAGTTTTGAAAATTTCCTTTTTTCTACATATCATATGTTACTAAACCAAACCCCACTTCTAACCTCACCTAACCTAATCTGATTTAACCTAACTTAACCATTTCTGGCTTAAATTACTGTAGATTTTCGTTAGTATAAGTATCTCCATTATTATTCAATTGCACCATGGGAAATGGGGTTCAAAAGACTCAGAATGAGAAGATCTACACGATGAGACAGGTTAGAATTGTCAGGCTCGAGGATGACCTAAATCATAATAATACCAATTTATCTTACTTTTAAGTAAAATATCAACTCCGTGAGCAATCCGTTAAATACTAAATAGCTCATTTATATAAGAAATGAGTTTATACAGTGTAAATGAAAACACCAATAACGGCATTCAATGTTCACTCCTACCCCGTGTCATTGCGTGTGCAAACATGTATATCCCAGTTGCATATTTCTACCCATACTTTAATACATTACCAATCATTGGCATTTGCTTGATTTAGAGTTAAACCCCCTACACTATGGCTTTCAAGATATTACATTTTTCATGTAGATAAGAACCTAACAATGATGGCCTAGTATCAACTCACTGTTCTATCAACTTTGATGTATAAGTATTAAGTAGGCATAAAAAACTGGTGTATCTACTGAAAATTATCAAAACCGAATGTATAAGTTTGATTTTGCGGTTTCATATATATGACTAGTCTAAGCTTTCAATCTTACTAATACCCATTTTGTCTGGACATCTTTATGGCAATAATAAGATTTTTTGTGTAATATAAATTATTTTGTATGTGTAAGTGTGAAGTGGTATGAGCAGACATGTCAGTTAAAAATAATATTATGTAATATTAGTTATCTCAGATAATGAAATACTTGTCAAATAAATTATCTTATACCTAAAAAACTTAATTCTTCCATAGCTAGACTATACATTTCAATAAGACAATTTCAATTTAATTTCCCACGTTCCCACTATCCATATTGCGTTGTCAGTAGTGTTATCTAGGTTACTTTATACTCTAGTGTGGTCGGATGACATTTTCTTATGAAATATTTATTTTCTTAATAATACTTACCACTATTGTTGTTTGAACTGCTCGCAATATTTGGATCATGAACAAGAGTTTTGACTGACTAGTTTTTCAGTATCTGGTTAGAACATTACTATTAGGTATTAAGAGGATTAAGATTGCGTGTGGAAGGGATATCATATATAGAAGGCGATCATAATTTGCACGATATTCTTGTCTCTTATAAAATCGCGCAGGAACGGTCGAATAACCATAATTGAGGCAATCAAATTGAGGCCTTGAAAGCTGGCTAACCTCAAAAATGCAACACCAGGACATCTCTCACTATTTTTTCCTCATTTTTAGACATTACGACAACATGCAGCACCTATAGGAGCAGTGGGAATATAATATTCGACAATTAGATGTTTTCCAGGCACAATAAAAACAGAAAAAATATTGTAATTCTACCTCACAATAGTATGTATTACTATGTAATATTATATAGTGTTTAGCATTGTTACAGGATATCGTATATACATTTCTACGTATAACAAGAACATATACATTATGGAGTTATTTATTGGGTAAAACCCTTATTTGCTGCAAAATATAGATATTTTATATTTTATTATTTCTTTCCTAAATTATAATTTTGTTCAAGATGTCTCATTTTGTATAAGATTATATAGAATCGATAAAATCACATATTGAATGTTTCCTGTCATCTCAATTGCCTTTCAAATCCATTCATTGTACGGTGTTTGAAACATCATCAAAAGACAAAATTTGATGTACGTATACATTACATCGTTGTGGGCAGTTACATGACATACAAATAGGTATACGAGCGCGTATTCTTTTCATCTCTCTCTCTCTCTCTCTCTCTCTCTCTCTCTCTCTCTCTCTCTCTCTCTCTCTCTCTCTCTCTCTCTCTCTCTCTCTCTCTCTCTCTCTCGCTCTCGCTCTCGCTCTCGCTCTCAAGAACATAAGAAAATAAGGAGGCTGCAAGAGGCCAGTTGACCTACTCAAGGCAGCTCCTGTGCACCTAACACCTACCAATGTCCTACCATATGTTGTCTTCATCCATAAATATGTCTAACATTTTCTTAAACATTTCTACTGCCTTTGCACTTACCACATGCTTGCTGAGTTTGTTCCACTCCTCTACTACCTTATCAGTAAATCAATTTTTTCCTATATCTTTCCTAAATTTGAACTTATCTAGCTTGAAACCATTTGTTACTGTTCTAACTTGCCCCTTGACTACGAGGACCTTATTTATATCCCCTCTGTTGAAACCTTTCACCCATTTAAACACTTATATCAGATCTCCCCTTACCCTACGTCTTTCTAAAGAGTGCAGATTGAGGTGTTTTAATCTATCTTTGTAAGTTAAGTTCCCTATTCCCTGAATCATTTTAGTCATCCTTCTCTGTACCGCTTCTAGCTTATCTATATGCATTATATAGTACGGAGACCAGAACTGTACGGCAGAATATAAATGAGGCCTAACCAACGCTAAGTAAAGTTTTATTATTACATCTGCTGATCATGACTCATGCTCCTGGTGATAAAAGTTTTTTTTATATTTAACGTTTTGTTTTTTAGTACCCTGTTAGCTCTGTTCCTGGCACTAATACACTACTCTCTGGGCCTCTGGTCCTGACTCACTAACACTCATAAGTTTATTTTCCGAATTCGATTTACCTATGCCTACTCCGTTTACGGTATGTAGAAGGGGAGAGTGGGGCACAGTGGGACAAAAAAAAATGGTGACACTATAACTCCTATATTTCAACAGCTATTACAAAAGCGAAATACTGGAAAGGAACTATTACCATTTAGCATTAATAAGTATATGCAAAAGAAACGAGCAACTTGTTTGAAAAAGCTGTGGTCCTCAAAACAATAAATTTTTATTTTTGTCCCACTGTGCCCCAAGGGTGGGGCACAGTGGGACATGAACTGGGGCACCCTGGGACATGACTAGTTTATATTCCTGAAACCAAAATTGAAATAAAATTTAAGGTACGAATGTTGTCTCTTTGTTGTACCGCATGCTTTAGGTTTGGGGAGGGTCTCACTGAGCTTAATAGAAGCTATATCCTGCACCTGTGGAAAGAAAAACCCCAGTGATTACCGCTTTCTCCGAAGATTAAAAAAAATCGTAGTCCCTTTCATCATCTTTCCCCTTTGTTACAAGGCCCACATAATACTTCTTGCTTGTTGTATCAAACTCAGTCATCATATAATCATTAAATTTACTTTGGGTTCTCCTTCCAATGCCGGAACTAGTGATCTTCATTGTTAATTTCTTCATTAAAATCGACCGAACCATTCTAAATCTGGGATTCATATAGTCTATATCATAAATCATAATGTCAGTATTCGTGGTACAATATTATAAAATAAAAATAGAAATAATTAATATAATAATCATGTATTACTTTATAGGCGTAATAATATATCTATACATAGTGTATTATACAGCCTAATATACTATATATAGTCTAAAATATCTATAATAATATAAGCGAAAGAGTGTGTGTGTGTGTGTGTGTGTGTGTCTGTGTGTCTGTCTGTCCGCGATAGGTGCCGCCCCCTGTGGCGGAATCCCATCATATGTCACAGTTTTGGAATCAGCTTGACCAGGGGAAGGTTTTAAGCCTAATTATAGGATGATCCCATCACTTTTTTTTCTCTTTTTTTTAGCAGCCTATTAGCGAGAACTGTGAAGAAAAAAAAGTGGGTTGCGAGAATTGAGGAAACCTTGATGTAGGGTGATGGGTAATAGGTGAGTGAATGGGTAGGGTGATGGGTGAGTGAATGGGTGGGGGGTGATGGGTGATGGGTGAGGGAATAGGTGGGGGGTGATGGGTAATGGGTGAGTGAATGGGGGTGTGGTGATGGGTAATGGGTGTGTGGTGATGGATAATGGGTGAGTGAATGGGTGGGGGGTGATGGGTAATGGGTGAGTGAATGGGTGGGGGGAATACATACATTTCAGGAAAGTTAGTAGGGGCTATCTGGAGAGTCTGTGTTTGGTGGGCCGAGGTGGTGGGTAATGGGTCTATCTGGAGAGTCTGTGTTTGGTGGGCCAAAGGCCCACCAAACACAGGTGGTGGACCGAAGTCCCACCAATAGCCCTCCGCAGGAGCTAGCCAAAAAGGCCGCCCGGAGGGCGGCTTTGCGGCTAGTATACTATATAACTAATAATATCAATTGTACATAATGTCTGATTTAATATATAAAATACACATCTCCACGTCACTATGAGGCACAGTGGGACACTGTCCCACTGTGCCCCATATGATATTTTGGAAAACAAAGTCAGTTATATTCGAAACCAGGAAATCACTTGCTGAGAGGAACATCTCATAAAGCACACACTTAGTTGTTATGCTTAGGTAATTATTATATAAACTTTTGTGCAATACAGATGATGCACAGAGACTGCTGTAGTTACAGCAAAAAAATAACGTTCGACTGTTAATAGTACAAAGGCCTCCAGCACAGAGGACGTGAGGCAGCACACCCTGCCTTAGCAACGTTAGTAGAGGCAGTGAAGGGAGAATGTTGTGTCGCCTGAGGTACAACAGTCAGACTTGCATGATACTTCTGTAATCAGTGTTGTCCCACTGTGCCCCACTCTCCCCTATATCTATTTCGTGTGTTGTGTCTACCTACGTGAAGCGTACTGCACTTGTTGATGTTTAAGTTCATCTGCCATTTAACAGCCCACTCATGCATTCTGTTTGAATCCCCCTGTAATGCCTTAGCTTCCCGCTCCGTACTGATTTGTCTCCCTACTTTAATGTCGTCCATAAATTTCATAATGTCGTTACTCATCCCAGAATCCAAATCGTTTATAAAGATAGTGAAAAGTAATGGGCCTTATACGGAGCCCTGGGTGACCCTACTATTTACCTTACCCAAATTAGATTTCGTACCATATATTTGAACCTTTTGCTTCCTGCCAGTAAGCCACGTACTAATCCAATTATAGATTCTACCATATATCCCGTGGGCTTTAATTTTCCTCAACAATCTCTGGTGGGGTACCCTGTCAAACGCCTTGGTGAAATCGAGATATATTACGTCATAGTTTATGTCCTTATCTGCTGCCTCATATACTGCGCTATAAAAAGATAAAAGATTAGTGAGACACGATTTACCTATAGTGAATCCATGTTGAGAGTCGGCTATTAATTTATGTAATTCTAGGTGCTCCCGTACTTTCCTAGATATAATAGACTCAAACATTTTACCAATAACTGATGTCAGACTAATTGGCCTGTAATTGTTCATTACGTCTTTATCTCCCTTCTGAAAACTAGAAATTACGGCCACTTGTCCACACTCTAGGTACGTCTCCTAAGGCTACTGACATATTAAATATATCCGTTAAGGCCTGATCTCCTTACACTTCTTCAATACGCGAGGGCAGACCTCATCCACAACTGGGACCTTATTAATCCATTAATCCTAAGCTTGTCGGTCTCTTTGAGTACTTCTTCCCTAGTTATACCGAGGTCCATTAATCTTTCGTCTTCCCTCCCCCTGAACACTTGGTCTGTCTCTGGTAACGCTGTCAAGTTCTCCTGCGTAAAACTAATACTAAAGTACTCGTTTAATGCTGCGCTTATATCCTCTTTCTCTTCAATTATATCATCATCACTTTTTAGTGGGCCTATTATATCCCTGTTTTTTGTCTTATATAACTGGAAAAGTCCCTTAGGGTAGCTTTTAGCATTTTTAGCTACTCTAATTTCGTAATCCCTTTTCGCTTTCCGTATGTCTTTCCTGACTAACCCTACTAATGCAGTGTACCTATCCCTTAACTCCGTTTCCCAACTTTTATATATATTTTGCATATCCCTCTTTTAATCCATTACGTGTTTCAGCCTGTCTATAATCCATTTCGGATCATTTTCATTTGACCTTTTATTTATGTCAGGGCATAGATAACAGTAGACCTGGATGTGACATTCGGCAACGAAGCGCACTGGACGCTGCAGTATTGGCCCCATGGCCGTCTTGCTGGCCCATTCACTTGCTGCATATGACTATCATATAGACTATGGTTTATCAGTATATATGATATACTGTAATCTTCATAAATGTTTGTTCTATAATATTATCAAATAAAAAACAGTAAAACACGCTAAAGAAATGCCATTACGAGACTGAAGAAATATGCATGAACATGATTCATTTAAACTCTTCGCCATTTAAAACTTTGCGAGTCAACTTTTAACATGAAACATATCAATAGAAGCGCACTTTTATTAGCTTTCCATTGACATATTTCGTTTTCTGATAAATGAATTAGAACCATGCATAAATTAGCGTTAAATAAGTAAATAAAATCATCAATCGGGTAATTTTCCCGATTGATGATGTTATTTATTTAGTTAACGCTAATTTATGCATGGTGCTAATTCATTTATCAGAAAACGAAATATATAAGTAAATAAATAACATCATCAATCGGGAAAATTACCCGATTGATGATTTTATTTATTTAGTTAACGCTAATTTATGCATGGTGGTAATTCATTTATCAGAAAACGAAATATATAAATAGAAAGCTAATAAAATTGCGCTTCTATTGATAGGTTTCATATCAAAAGTTGACTCGCAAAGTTTTAAATGGCGAAGAGTTTGAGTGAATATTAAGTTCATGCATATTTTTTCTGAGTCGTAATGGCATTTTTTTTGTGTTTTACTGTTTTTTATTTGATAATATTATAGAACAAACAGTTACGCAGATTACAGTATATCATATATACTGATAAACCATAGTCTATACGATAGTCATATGCAGCAAGTGAATGGGCCAGCAGACGGCCATGGGGCCAGTACTGCAGCGTCCAGCGCGCTTCGTTGCCGAGTGTCACATCCAGGGCAGGGATTCAGAGAGAGTTAAAGACCACTAGTGTTAGCTTAACAACATCCCTCTATTTCTACACCCCGGTGTTAACGGGTATTCACAGACGAGACATGGCAGTGGCGGTACATGCTTGTTCATAGCTGAGTGGCTGAACGACTACAATGACGTCACAGCCTCGCCAGCGAATCACAATTGTGTAAAAACAAACGTGCCAGCTAATCAGAGTGTGGCTCAAACGTGGCAGCCAATCACAAGGCAGCCGCGGCCTGCATTTTCAAGGTTTTTTCCATCTACGTTGTACTTATTTCTATTCTCTAGCTTATTCCATCATTCCTTCATCCCCTGTGTCACCTCCGTCGCTTCAACACTTGTTTTCACCTCCACATACACGCGGGTAACACATCGGTGTCTAATACTTCCTTATATTCTAGCTATTCATTATTCCTTCCGAGTAATAGGCCGGTCTTCTTCTTCTTCTTGTGACCTCTTTCGGTAGTATATCGCTTCGTAGCTCTCCTTCTCCTAGTGTTGGGGAAAGTCACCACCCCGGGACGCGGGTCACAAACCCCTGACTAACACCCGGTACCCATTCACTGCTGGGTGGACAAGGGCTCGGGTTTTAATTAAGAAAAAGTGCACACCACATACCTGCAGTCTGCCACAGAGCCATGCGTGGTGCTGTCTGGCATCGCTACCCGGCCCCCCGGTCGAGATGCCGCTCTCACCACTCTTGGCACATCACCACAAAACAAAATCGCCACAAGCGCCTGGGTTTGTTTTATGGCCTAATTTCGTTTGTATACGTGCCCTGTTAAGTTCTTGAGTCAGAAAACATCATATATACTCAATTTATGAGGATTTTTATGTACGTAGCTTCCTTAACACCACCATACAGGCAGTTGCCGTGTTAACAACAACTCTGACGTCATCAATCTCCTCTGTGAATGCCAAAACAGCTGATGACAGCTGTTAAGCTAACAACCATGGAGGTAAGCGTCTTTCAATGCGCCCCCAGGTCTACTGTTATCTATGGTTAGGGATAAACAGTTTTTGTCCGATCAACAACTCACCAACTAAATCGCTATACTCCTCCACACTACTCAGCCTCTCATTAACTGACCACTTACAGTCCCTTACCTCCCTCTGTATATTATCTGACCTGAATTACTAATCTCACCTCCTTTGTGCGAAATAAAACCTGGGGTCTGACCTGACCTATCCCTACCTAATTGGAACTCATCACCTACCCGCCACCTATGTCGACTCCGTGGTGTAGTGGCTAGTAGTAGTAGTAATAATAATAATAATAATAATATTAACAATAATAATAAAAATAATAATGATAAAATAGATTGAGCAGATAAACTAAATATTGTTTAATTTCTCTCTTATATCTTCTAACTACGTTTGTAGTTGTAAGAAGAACTTTTTTTAATCAAGAGGCATATCATTAAACAGTTTCGTACCAAAACTGATAACACTGTTTTTAAATATTGTTGTTCTAAATATTGGACAAATTAGAATAATATTATTACTCCTTGAATGGGTAACATTTTCAACTAATTCAAATATTGTAATTTGTTCTTGACTTTTGAATATTAATAATAATGTGAAATATTTGTGTATAACAGGGAGTTTTAAAATATTTGTGTCAGAGAATACTTTTGCTGTTGAATCAAACTTTTTAAAGAACAATATACACCGAAAATGTGTATTTTGTGCTATTGTTAATTTACTTTAAAAAGAGGGCCATGTGCATCTACATATAGAAACACAATATATGAGGTATGAATAACAAAGAGTATAATAAATGCTGTTCATAGCCTCTGTAGTTAGGTTATGGCGGACTCTGTATAGAATGCCAGTTATTTTAGAAAGTTTCAAACATGTTTGATCAATGTGATACTTCCAATTTAAGTTTTCATCAATCGTGACTCCAATAATTTTGCATGATTGACTTGTTCTATAATTTCGCCATCTAATAATATTGGAGGGATGGTGTTATTCACAGACCTATTTTGAAATAGAATATAATTTGTTTTTGAAATATTAGTTTTAATTTATTTGATTGAATGTTTACGTTGTTTAGCTCTGGCATTAAATTTGGGTATAGTGAATCTATATTTTTGTCCTTGAGTAAGAGTGTTGTGTCATCAGCATATATAAAAAAATGAAATTTTGTGATAGCATTTACAATGTCATTAATGTATATAAGAAAAAGAATCGGACCTAAAACATAGCCTTGTGGTATATACCTTTAGACATGGATTCAAATGGAGAGTAAATCTGATTACAAAATACACTCTGTTTTCTGTCACTGACATAACTCTGAAATACTTTCAGTGGTACACCTCTTCTTCCTAAGTGTTCTAATTTGTGTAGTAAAATTTTGTGATCTAGGGTATTAAATGCATTTGATAAATCCATGAATACTCCTATAACATAAGAGTTTTGTTTGTGTGTGCATGTGTGTGTGTGACTGTGTATATGTGTGTGTGTGTGCGCTTGTGATTGTGTATGTATGTGTGCGTTTGTGAGTGTGTGTATGTGTGTGTGTGCGTGTGTGTCATTCACCCATGATCTTGTCCACGCGAATACTCGCTATAGCCAGTTTCACCCTCCCGGTGCGAGCTTGGAGCTCATTATTACCGGGTAATAATGAGTCATCTTTGGGTAATCCTGGGAGCTCAAACACTACACTCCCATCTCCTTGCTGAAGGGGGACAGTAACTGCCCGAATTTATCAGTGAAAAATCCCAGGGAGAAGTGAGAATTCGAGCCGGCTAACCACATAATGGCAGGCCAACGCTCTATCCACTTGACCATCGTGGTGTGTGTGTGTGTGTGTGTGTGTGTGTGTGTGTGTGTGTGTGTATGTATGTGTAGCTCACCCACAGTTTTGCCCACTTGTGCTAAACTCGCGATTCGCCTAGTTTTTTACCCTCCGGGAAAAAGCTTGGAGCTCATAGTGACCGATCTTTTGGTAATACTGGGACCTCATACACCGCCCACATCCCTTCCTCTTGCTTAACCCTTTAAAACCCAGAACGTTATTTCTATTGTAATTTGGGTAGCATTAGACGATTTTAATTAATATAAGCAATATTTTATAGATATGACCTGTTTAGTATCCCTTGTCCACTGACAAATTTGGTATATTCAGTTATTTATCGTAATTTTATGGCTAACAACAGACGATTTTTTATAGCAAAGGGAAGATCTGGGCTTGAAGGGGTTAAGATGGACAACAACTTCCCATATTTGTTAGTGGGAGCCCGGGAGTCCCCGGGAGTGAACGGGAATCTAACACGCGACCACAGAATGGACAGACATGTTTTTTTTCTCTCTTTCTACATTAATGTGTACAGTACAGCATCAGTAGTCAGTATGACCTCCAGGGCTCGGATGGCACGCCCTGGAGTTTCACTTGGAGGTGTGATTGTTGGCCCTTGCCCATGGTGGCGCAGGGCGTTTGTGATCAGAGGCTCATTCTACCCCCCTGTGTCCTCCGATGCATTTTCCGTCGTAGAAAAGTGAATGGGCAGTATGTGGGTGATCTTCAGCCACTTGACGATTACATAACATATAGATTTTGGCACCCCTTGGGGATTGAATTCGCTACACCCCCCACGCTTGCAGGCGCTAACTACACTGCCACCGCCTCCCCTAAATACACATGCCTTGCCCTGCGTGTGTGTGTGTGTGTGTGTGTGTGTGTGTGTGTGTGTGTGTGTGTGTGTGTGTGTGTGTGTGTGTTTTTGAGGAGTGACTAGTTGGGTTGCGATAAATCATATATTAAGGAAAAGTGAAGGTGAAGAGGGTGGATAGGTGACATGGTGGGTGAATTAATTCGTTTGCTGTTAATCATCAACATAATTATTGCCTTACCTTAAAGTCCTACTAGTTATGATCATCTTGATATTTTCACAAACTTATTCCTGTCTTAAACCAGATATAATTTCATACCAAGTTTGAAGCATAATATTGTACATCATCATTTTGTGTTATTTCATGCCAAGCGTTGTTTACCTTTTTGCATATCTGTTTCTGTGCATATTTGCAATTACGCCTATTTGTTATTCCCCATTGCTATGTGTTACTTGTTCTTCTCATGTATGTCTGTTACAGTCCATGTCTATCTTTTTGTGTGTTTGTCCCTGTCTGTGTATGTCGATCTTTATATTTGCATGTCTCTCTTACACTTCTTTTTTTTTTTTCTCTCTCTCTCTCTCTCTCTCTCTCTCTCTCTCTCTCTCTCTCTCTCTCTCTCTCTCTCTCTCTTCTCTCTATATATACTTATTATATATATATATATATATATATATATATATATCTTTCTTTCTCTCTATCTCTCTCTCTCTTCCTTTCTCTTTCTTCCTCTTTCTTTCGATAAAAGTGACTGATTCTTGGTATGTTATATCTATATTATTATTTATGAAAGTCAACATGCACATACTCGTTGGAGTAATTATTTACGGCCCACTCTTCCCTTCTCAATCTTATTTTTCTCTTAAGTTTTACCGCCCCTGTGGTTTACCTATCATAATTTGTCTCTAACTACATGCTGTGCAAAATATAATAACAAATGCAATGATATGATTATCTCTCTGTTTCTAAAGAGTTCTGAGTGTATCCGAGCATTCCACACACACACACACACACACACACACACACACACACACACACACACACACACACACACACACACACACACACACACACACACACACACACACACACACACATTCCGTAGTGTAGAGGTAGCACGCTCGGCTCACAACTGAGAAGTCCCGGGTTCGATCCCCGGTCGGAACGGAGACAGATCGGCTGTTTCCTTAAAACTCGAGCCCCTGTCCACCCAGCAGTGAAATGGTACCGGGTGTTAGCCGGGGGTTGTGACCCGCCTCCCGGGGTGATGGCTTCGGCCAACACTAAAAGGATGAATGATAAGAATGTTGATATGGAGACGGGGCCATACGAGTGCAGCTCAGGCCCTGTAAAATATAACTAGATGAATCACACACACACACACACACACACACACACACACCACACACACACACACACACACACAACACTCTGAGTACTCTGTGGTGTAAGGGATAGCACGCTCGGTCCACAACCGAGAAGTCCCGGGTTCGATCCCCGGGCGGAGCGGAAACAAATGGGTTGTTTCCTTAAAACCTGAGCCCCTGTCCACCCAGCAGTGAATGGGTACCGGGTGTTAGCCGGGGTTTGTGACCTGCTCTCCGGGGTGCTGGCTTCGGCCAACACAAAGCACTAAGGATGAATGATATAAAAATGTTGATATGGAGACGGGGCCACACGAGCATTGCTCTGGCCCTGTAAAATACAACTAGATGAGAATACATACACACACACACACACACACACACACACACACACATATGCATTATATCATAGCCATGGAAATTTATGTTTCTCAATAAAATTATTTATTAAAAATTCTATTAATCAAATATATATCGCACCTTTTGCTTCCAAATTATAAGAAAGAGAAAAAATGACATGTAGCCGTAAATGATATTTGTGTTGTATTTGTAATGGGTTTTTCACACAAGAAATATATATATATATATATATATATATATATATATATATATATATATATATATATATATATATATATATATATATAGTCATGTACGACAACTGATGTCTACGACACTCATATATTTATTAAACTCTTATTTTAATTTTGGTTGGGTTTCATTTACCCAACAAGGAATATTTTTTCCTCCTTCTTGCAACATAAATTCTATTATTTTTATGGAGCATTCTAGCTGTTTGTTTTTAAAGCAACGACAGTTATTAGGGGTATTACACAATTTTTTTGGGCCAATGTCTTTCTCATTATTAAAGGAAGTGAGAGAAATTAAATTCCTATATTCTTCTTCACCAGTGAGTTTCAGTGTTTTCATCCAGCATACCATCGGGGAAAGTCTGAGGAGACTGCACCATCTGCACCGTACATAAACGCACCTGGGCCTGTGTAGCCAAACACATTACCTGGTCAACCAGGAAAATGGTGGATGAAAGGTCTAAAATGTTTTTATCGTGTAATGTATGTGTATTCTATTTATAGTTACACTCATATATGGTTGGAAAATTAAGACGTTATCGTGCATTAACCTGAAAAGCTAGTTATTGTTGATATATATTAGTTTATTTTTTTATTTTTTATATCATGAAGTGAAAGTACGATGGAAGGAAGGGTTAACTGAAACTGAACTGAATATAATTTCAACATACGCAGAATCTAATCAAAATAAACTTACTTTTCTACTAGAGAGTTTGACAATTTGGAGGATATCGTGCATGAATCTGGTAAGCTAATCATTGTGTATATTTATTCATCTAGTTTGCCAGTGCAGCTTTCTTTCAAGATGTTCTGTAAATGGTTTTGATAATATTGCGTTTGAGCGATTACACATATTTCGACGTTGATACGATGTTTTTAGGCATAATATGGTATCCCAATGGGGGACTTTAGAAGCTGCCTACCGCCAGAGGTCACTTAAAAACAAGGTTCCTTGGCCTGGAGCACATGTTTGATTACAGTGACATTCCTTCGTTTATCTGAGAAGCAGAGGGTCAGAGTAACATCATACTCATACGAGATTATCAAAAAACCTCCAAAATACAACAGAGGATAGGATCACTATCACATACATTTCTTAGAAAACTAAGCCAAAATAGTAATATCGTGGCAAATATATTTCGGTTCTGGTCGATTCTTGTAAACTTGACACAAAAGTCACTGCAGTCGGGGTTCCAAAATGTTTGAATAATTTTCATGTTGTAACCAAGCATCTGTCATGGTGGTATCTATCTTTCCTGCGGCGAAAATTTAATGATATTGCCTCTCAATATTAGAAGACTGTCTTTTGTTTCATGGTCAGCCACAATTTGTTTCTATGACTCAAGTTAGCTTCAAGGCACTTTATAGCACAGGGGAACACAACGAAAGGTGCATGTTGTAAATATGACATACTGGTACAGTGGTACATCTTTGTAAGTAATAGTATCATGAGTCATTTTAATATTAATGAAGTACAATATACTTTTAATGCACGGACGATTTCTCACCTGAGATGATTTATATTGAACAGTGAAATTTATTAGAATTATTTTTTGCTAAAAGAGAGAGACTGACACCATCCAAGCAGGTGCTTGGCTACGACTATAGAATATATCAAACTTTTCAAGAGTTGTAAAGACCTTTGCATCAGGTTTACAAGAACTGATTAAAAGGGAAATTTAGATTCAACATTATCACTATTCTGACTTCGTTATCTAGAAACTACAACACTGACAACAAAATATTTTCTTCTGTTATATCTTTATTTCTAAGATTTTTTGTATCATTTCATTACTGTATACCGTTACTTTGACCCACTGCTTCCCAGGAAAACGAAGCACGAATCATGGTAATCTAGCGTGTAGTCCGGACCAAGTAACCCAGTTTCATTAAGAGGCATCTAGGGACAGGCCTATTGATATTTTCAATATTAACATCATTAAAAGTATGAGTTTTCTACAAGCTGTAGTTTCCCATTAATGGTGTAGCTATGCACGTATACTCGTTGGAGTGATTATTTACGGCCCACCCTTCTCTTCTCAATCATATTTTTCTCTTAAGTTTTACCGACCCCTGTGGTTTACCTCTCATAATTTGTCTCTAACTACATGCTGTGCAAAATAAAGTAACAAATGCAATGATATGATTATTTTGTGTGTTTCTAAAGAGCTTTATGTGTATCCGAGCATCCACCCCCACACTTACACAGGCACACGCCACACATGCATTATATTATTACAATGGAAATATACAGTTTTTTTTTATTCTTTACTAGAAATTCCAGTTGTTAAATAAATATATATCATTCCTTTTAATTCCAAATTTCATGCAAGAAAAAAAAAACATGTAGATGTAAACAGTTTATTTTGTATTTGTAATAGATTTTTCACACAAAAAATATATATATATTGAGTCGTGTACGACAAACTAATGTCTACGACACTCGTATATTTCTTAAAATCTTATTTTGATTTTGGTTGGGTTTCATTTACCCAACAAGGAATATTTTTTCCTCCTTCATCTATAATAATATAAGCGAAAGTGTGTGTGTGTGTGTCCGCTCCAGGTGCCGCCCCCTGTGGCGGAATCCCCTTATATGGCACAGTTTTGGAACCGGCTCGACCAGGGGAAGGTTTTAAGCCCATTTATGAGATGATCCGATCACCTTTTTTTTTTTAGCAGCCTATTAGCGAGAATTGTGAAAAAAGTGGGTTGCGAGAATTGAGGAAACCTTGATGTAGGGTGATGGGTAATGGGTGAGTGAATGGGTGGGGTGATGGGTAATGGGTGTGAGGTGATGGGTGAGTGAATGGGTGGCGGGTGATGGGTGAGGGAATAGATGGGGGGTGATGGGTAATGGGTGAGTGAATGGGTGTGTGGTGATGGATAATGGGTGAGTGAATGGGTGGGGGGTGGTGGGTAATGGGTGAGTGAATGGGTGGGGGGTGATGGGTAATGGGTGAGTGAATGGGTTGGGGGTGATGTGAATAGGTTGGCGTTAATACATACATTTCTACATCCATGATTTCAGGAAAGCTAGAAGGGGCTATCTGGAGAGTCTGTGTTTGGTGGGGGCCGAAGGCCCACCAATAGCCCTCCGCAGGAGCTAGCCAAAAAGTCCGCCCGGAGGGCGGCTTTGCGGCTAGTAATAATATAAGCGAAAGTGTGTCTGTGTGTGTGGTGTGTGTGTGTGTGTGTGGTATAGGTTCCGCCCCCCGTGGCGGAATCCCCTCATATGGCACAGTTTTGGAACCGGCTTGACCAGGGGAAGGTTTTAAGCACACTTATGAGATGATCGGATAACTTTTTTTTTTTTTTTTTTTTTTTTAGTAGCCTATTAGCGAGAATTGTGAGAAAAAAAAGGGGTTTGCGAGAATTGAGGAAACCTTGATGTAGGGTGATGGGTAATGGGTGAGTGAATGGGTGGGGTGATGGGTAATGGGTGTGGGGTGATGGGTGAGTTAATGGGTTGGGGGTGATGGGTGATGGGTGAGGGAATAGGTGGGGGGTGATGGGTAATGGTGAGTGAATGGGTGTGTGTTGATGGGTAATGGGTGAGTGAATGGGTGGAGGGTGATGGGTAATGGGTGAGTGGATGGGTGGGGGTGATGGGTGAGGGAATAGGTGGGGGGTGATGGGT
The DNA here is from genome assembly GCA_016584305.1 of Chionoecetes opilio. Taxonomy (NCBI): domain Eukaryota; kingdom Metazoa; phylum Arthropoda; class Malacostraca; order Decapoda; family Majidae; genus Chionoecetes; species Chionoecetes opilio. The sequence continues at coordinate 62,670 of JACEEZ010025180.1, forward strand.
AATGGGTGAGTGAATGGGTGTGTGGTGATGGGTAATGGGTGGGGGGTGATGGGTAATGGGTGAGTGAATGGGTGGAGGTGATGGGTAATGGGTGAGTGAATGGGTTGGGGGTGATGTGAATGGGTTGGGGTTGATGTGAATGGGTTGGCGTTAATACATACATTTCTACATCCATGATTTCAGGAAAGTTAGAAGGGGCTATCTGGAGAGTCTGTGTTTGGTGGGCCGAAGGCCCACCAATAGCCCTCCGTAGGAGATAGCCAAAAAGTCCGCCCGGAGGGCGGCTTTGCGGCTAGTGCAACATAAATTATATTATTTTTATGGAGCATTCTAGCTGTTTGTTTCTAAAGCAGCGGCAGTTATTACGGATATTACACAATTTATTGGGCCAATGTCTTTCTCATATTAAAGGAAGTGAGATCAATTAAATTCCTATATTCTCCTTCACCACTGAATTTCAGTGTTTTCATCCAGCATACCATATAGTCCAGGAGCCAAGGGGTGTTTTCATGTTGGAGAGGGCCCCGAGATCACTCACCTGATTCTGATATAGGACCGACCACCTGGGGCATAATATTAATGAGGGTTGCTCATCTGAAACCTGGCAATAATCTCATAAATCACGGATTTGTCAAATTTGTGCTTTCCGGAAATGATCCTCCGAATGATGGGTGAGCCTCCTTTCGATCACCATAGCACCTAAACAAATTCACTTACGGAAATGTATTACCACTTAAAAGAAAGCTTAACTTATTCGCTACAAGATTTAGTTAAAGTGAAGTTGATTACACAATGAACATTTTCAGTAGGATCGTAAATACAAAGTTATATCAAAATTTTTGATAAATCTAGGGTCGTAATACACAAAAATAAAATAAAATATATGGAGTAACAAATCTCATTGTTTTTAATCTGTACTAGTTTATTACACATTAGAGAAGTTTTTAAAACTACCAAGCAGAATAATGTAGGTCCATGTGAACATTTAGGGTCAAATTTAAAGAAATTATGAATTTACTAAAACCTGAGGTAAATACCATTACACTTTCTCTAAAGTTTAGGACATGAGAAGTACAAACAGAAATGTTTCGCTTATCTTAGCTTCCTTTTTGAAGAAAAAGTAGGTTTTTAAGGGCAGTAGTGATGAATAAGGATGGTCTTGGTAACCAAATTGGAAAAATGTTATGTCCACTCTCTTAAGTACATAAGGGAAATCAAACTTAATTCTACACTGAGAAACTGAATGAATGAATCTTATAATAGTTTGTTTGTTTGTTTGTTCCAAACAGTAAAAGGATGTAATATAAATTGGAAAATTGTTCCATTTTACGAAAATGATGACTCCAATTTTAACGAGGCGTGTGGGCTGGGGTCACTTAGTACATAATCATCCAGCACCTATCCTTTATCTAACTAGCTGGATTATTACATTCTTTGTCAGAAGCTTGGCAGCTGCAGTACTGACAACAAATTACCTCATATTGTCTACAAACACATCGCTTAGTGGCACAGGACGTGCATTTACATGGCATTGGGAAGTCGTCTGGCAGTAAGACCTGACACCGTTCCGGCTCAAGGATGCCACCAGCCACGCTGTGGCCAAAATTCCTTGGATCAAGGTACACTTTCTCCAGACAGTGTAGTTGCATGTACGTCCTGTAAAATGCCTTGAGAATATGCCCCCTGATAGAACGACTGCTGTGGGGTAGGTCAAGGATAGTCTTTTTGCTGTGGTGGAAGAGGTGATATCTTAGCTCATCCATTGTTTTGCATTGTGTTCCCAGACTTGTACACATTAACTAGAAACTCTTCTATCAATGGAAAGTCAATCTTACTTTGGTGCTTTCCGAAGTTTTGGAGGTAGTGACACGGATTGGCTTTCAGTCCAGCTGCTTTTGTGCCGAATTTGCTTGTTGAATCACAACCTGTGAGAGGATGCAGTGCTACAAGTACTTTGCAAGTTTCCGTGCCTAACCTCTCAGCCAAGATATGAAGAGGAATATATCTGGTAGTATTTCCCACACCAGCTCTAATCCACATTCCCTTAAACCATGGCTCCTTAGGAGATCCCAGTAATTTAACCCAAGGACCATGACGTCTGTATCATTAGACAGCACAACTACCCTTGTTGCCCCACTACATACTGCATGGAGAGCATGGGGGATGATCCTCACATCAGCTGATTCTATGCTGAGATCTAATTCAGGAACAGCTGTAGCCCATTTATTGTATACTGCCTTGCATGGTTCACTATCATTGGAGAGACCTATCGAGCTGACCACAACATTTTTCATTGGTTTTGGGTTTCCTATGATAAGGTTTCGAGGTTGCCCTTGTACTTTGGTTTGTTTGTGGCCGCCGATGCCCAGGAGGAGTGGATTCACAGGATTCACTGGCAACTGTATCTCTGCGTTCACTTCATTCAGGTCGATTAGATAACAGCTACATCTCCTGATCCTCTAACTTTTTTTTAACTAAGCCATCCATATATGTGTCAACTAGCCGCAAAGCCGCCCTCCGGGCGGACTTTTTGGCTAGCTCCTGCGGAGGGCTATTGGTGGGTCTTCGGCCCACCACCTGTGTTTGGTGGGCCTTCGGCCCACCAAACACAGACTCTCCAGATAGCCCCTTCTAACTTTCCTGAAATCATGGATGTAAAAATGTATGTATTAACGCCTTACCCATCACCCCCCACCCATTCACTCACCCATTACCCATCACCCCCCACCCATTCACTCACCCATTACCCATCACCTCCCACCTATTCCCTCACCCATCACCCATCACCCCCCACCCATCACCCCACACCCATTACCCATCACCCCACCCATTCACTCACCCATTACCCATCACCCTACATCAAGGTTTCCTCAATTCTCGCAACCCACATTTTTTTTTCACAATTCTCGCTAATAGGCTGCTAAAAAAAAAGAAGAAAAAAGGTGATCGGATCATCTCCTAAGTGGGCTTAAAAGTTGCCCCTGGTCGAGCTGGTTCCAAAACTGTGCCATATGATGGGATTGGGGCACGGGGGGCGGCACCTATCGCGGACACACACACACACACACTTTCGCTTATATTATTATAGAAGACAAATTCTTTTCACCAGCAGCCCTGCTGGTGTGGGAAATACTATACCAGATATATTCCTCTTCATATCTTGGGTGAGAGGTTAGGCACGGAAACTTGTAAAGTACTTGTAGCACTGCATCATCTCACAGGTGGTGATTCAACAAGCAGATTCGGCACAAAAGCAGCTGGACTTAAAACCAATCCGTGGCACTACCTCCAAAACTTCGGAAAGCACCAAAATGAGATTGATTTCCCCAATCCCCGCCTGTGCGCGGGGATTGTCGCCAACCTCGCAACGTATACCCCGACAACAGAAACGTGCGACCCGGGAGAGTTCTCAACCCCTCTCCATCGGGCGTCATCCCTGTTACGCTGAAAGCCCCAAGATATAGCGGACCAATATAGGCTGCGTGGCCGCGTATACGAGGAGCAGACAACGGACAGGTTATTAGCAGAGGTGGATGGATTAAACCCACCTCGCACACTGACCACCGGATTAGTGGAGCTGACGTCCCCCAACGTGACGTGGAGGTAGCCATTGATCTTGCGTGCCATCACTGGATGGAAGCTACAGAGCTACCAGAGAGAGAGAGAGAGAGAGAGAGATACCACCCCACGTCTGGCACGCGGGTGCCAGATTTCATTCATTCTATCAATGACTTTCCATTGATAGAAGAGTTTGTTAATTTGTACAAGTCTGGAACACAATGCAAAACAAGGGATGAACTAAGATATCACCTCTTCCAACACAGCAAAAAGACTATCCTTGACCTAACCCCCAGCAATCGTTCTATCAGGGGGCATATTCTCAGGGCATTTTACATGACGTACATGCAACTACACTGTCTGGAGAAAGTGTACCTTGATCCAAGGAATTTTGGCTACAGCGCGGCTGGTGGCATCCTTGAGCCAGAACGATGTCAGGTCTTACTGCCAGATGACTTCCCAATGCCATGTAAATGCACGTCCTGTGCCACTAAGCGATGTGTTTGTAGACAATATGAGGTAATTTGTTGTCAGTACAGCAGCTGCCAAGCTTCTGACAAAGGATGTAATAATCCAGCTAGTTAGATAAAGGATAGGTGCTGGATGAGTATGTACTAAGTACTAAGCCCACACGCCTCGTGAAAATTGGACTCATCATTTTCATAAAATGGAACAATTTTCCAATTTATATTACAACCTTTTACTGTTGGGAACAAACAAACAAATAAACAAACTATTGTAAGATTCATTCATTCAGTTTCTCAGTGTAGAATCAAGTTTGATTTTCCCTTATGTACTTAAGAGAGTGGACATAAAAAATTTCCAATTTGGTCACCAAGACCATCCTTATTCATCACTACTGCCCTTAAAAACCTATTTTTCCTTCAAAAAGGAAGCTAAGATAAGCGAGACTTTTCTGTTTGTACTTCTCAAGTCCTAAACTTGAGAGAAAGTGTAGTGGTATTTACCTCAGGTTTTAGTAAATTCATCATTTCTTTTAATTTGACCCTAAATGTTCACATGGACCTACATTATTCTGCTTGGTAGTTTTAAAAACTTCTCTAATGTGTAATAAACTAGTACAAACTAAAAAATAATTAGATTTGTCACTTCATATATTTTATTTTATGTTTTGTGTACTACAACCCTAGAGTTTTCCAAAATTTTGATATAACTTTGTATTTACGATCTTACTGAAAGCGTTCATTGTGTAATCAACTTTACTTTAGCTAAATCCTGTAGCGGATAAGGTAAGCTTTCTTTTGAGTGGTAATTAATTTCTGTAAGTGAGTTTGTTTAGGTGCTATGGCGATCGTAAAGAGGCTCACCCGTCCGTCATTCGGAGGGTCATTTCCGGAAAGCATAATTTTGACAAATCCGTGATTTATGAGACTGTCTATGTCTAGACTGCCTATGTCTGGGCCTGTGTACTGTTCATGTACAGTGTTTTGGAGCATTTCAACGTTCAACTCAACATTGGCAGTCACTGATGTATATGCCTGTTGCGTACGTGGTAAGTCCAATATTTAAGTGCAATAAAAGTCCCATTGTGGAATATCCAGGCGACATGTGACTTTGGGAAGCCGATTATCCACATTGCACATACCTACCATTTCTACATGCAGTATGCGGATGCGATACCACGTCAAGACTCCATGGGATCGGCAAAGGTTGCGTGCTAGGCATTAAAATATCTAATGAGCTAATGCAGATAGGTGAATCTTTAATGTCGAGTTCAGCTAGCCACGATGAAATCAGAGATGCTGGGGCTAAAGCATTGGTATGTTTGTATGGTGGACGAGATACAAGTTTGAATATCTTAAGGAGGAAGCTGTTTGGTGACAAAGTTGTCAAGAGATTCCAGAGTGTCGACATCAAGAAACTTCCACCAACAGCTGATGCAGCCAAATTACATTCTTATAGAGTGTATCTACAGACTCAAATATGAATAGGAAACGTGGTACTGAAGCCGGAAGATTGGGGATGGAATAGTCAACACGAGAGTTTGTTGCCTGCAAAAATGGACAGCAGACCAGCTCCTAATGCCCTCCTGAGGATCGTACGTTGCAAATGCATGGAGTACTGTGACACACTGATATGTTCATGCAAGAAAAACGGGATGTACTGCACCGAATTCTGCGGAAATTGCCAAGACGGACTATGCACAAACATAGTTAGATGAATTTGACTACTAATTCACAGTATGTATCTAAAAGAAGAACACAAATAATGAACACCTTAATATGTGCATATATAACAGTTTACATATGTTCTTTAATTTGATTGTGATCGAATGTTGTAAGTCTTGACATAAAGCCTACACTTTCATGGGTAACTTCGGACAGGGCACAATATCTATATAACAATTAATATTGTTAAAAAATAATATCATTAGCTGTCTTAATGCACTTTTTTTTGTAAAGAAAAGGTCATTTGACCTATTTTTTTTTATTCTTGACCTCTGACCTACATGACGGGTCATTTGAGTTTGAAAAAATGTTTTATAGCTTCACTGGTTCATGTTACTATTCGAGTATAATGCACTTGTTGTGCTAAAAATTAGTATTTTTAAAGATAATGGGCCTTATATATAAATGGCGGCCATTTTGAAAATATGCAAATTAAGTAACTTCTGGGTTGAAACCTGCGTCCCATTTTGGGTATGTCATAAAGAACAACTCAATACACAATAATCAACAATAAAACAATAAAGTCGCCACCTGCAGTGATGTCGCCAGGCGCCATATATTACGAATTATAGCATCACTACTGATTTGTATGTGCCACTGAAGATGATACACAGTAGTTTATATCATGACTGTATAATCTACCCTGTTTCAGCGTTGTTTTATGCTTTGTATCTGCAAGTATAGACGGTTTCAAATTTCGCTACGCGTTTTTTTTTCGGGCGACGACGACAGCGGTACGACACTCAGTAAATAAACACTAGATGGCGACTCTACTGTTGGTAGCCACTTTGTAGATATTTTTGTACTTTGTTCATTTATAGCCATAATATGACACAGATGAAGACACAAAATGACACAGACTCTCCAGATAACCCCTTCTCACTTTCCTGAAATCATGGATGTAGAAATGTAAGTATTAACGCCACCACACGTCTGTAAACAGAAAAAAAAAGTTGTCCTGGCGACTTAACTGTTATCTACGGTAGTAAAACTGTCCAGGCGGGGGGAGTGACGCGGGTTTGAATTTAAATGGGCACCACAATCTTATAAAATGTTTTTCCCTCTACACATTTCCCTTGATGACCATAAATGAACCACTCAAAACCTTACGTGTATTCCTAAATCAAGTAAAAACAACACACACATATATTATCCCCATTATATAGTAAAAATACACGCAGCCTATTAAATTTCTGTTTATCTACATTTTCCATCATAACTTCTCATCAACAACTCAAAACTTAACTATATATCTAACTAATACGTAAAAAAAATGTAAATAACACGCATGTACAATATCATACACGTGTTTTGTACAGTATATATAGAATGTAAAAACCTATTTATTTATCCTCCCCTTCTCTGCCAAACACTATTTTCCTCCTCTCATCTTTATTTTTCTCCTCTCATCTACACCATATTACTATTTTACTATACAAAATTATACAGCTATATTCCCTATATACAACACTTATTTTCCCTAAACATATCACATAGAGATGCTACCGTACAGCATCTCTTGACCACCCAAGATTAGTCATTTCTCTGTATTTCAATGATATGGCTAGTTCGTACAAGTCTTGCGTGGCGTCGGCTGCTCCAAAATGTAAACAAAGATGCCGGTACTGGTGGCAAGAGAACGAACATGCGCGACTCTATGTTTGCTACCAAAAGATGCCGATATCAGGCATCAAAAGGTAGCAAAATACCAAAAGATGCCGGAAAAAGGGATTGTGACACGGCCTCTTAATATCATGTGCTCCGGGCCATGTAACCCAGTTTCATTAAGAAGCATCTGGCGGCAGGCCATATTGACAAGTATTCCATTTTATTTTTATTATTAACATAATTGAAATTACAAGTTTTCTATGGACTGCATTTTCCCATTATCATGATTCATTTAGTGGACAATAATTTCCTTCGAGGCTTTTGAGCGACTTTGGATGAAACATTGATCATGCTTTCATTGAAGAACTTGTAGCAGAGCTTAAACTCGTATATACGTACATACACTATAGGATGGGTAAGCACTTTTAACGGTAATGTTCTTGTCTCATCTCTTATTTCTTATTTACATAAAAAGGAAATTAAGCAAAGGAAAAACAGACAAAAAAAGACATCATATGAGTGTAATGGTATTTGATGTATTTATTTCTGGAATTATGTTTATATTTATCCGTAAAATACTAAATTCACGTCGTAGATTTGTATAGAAAAAATATGGCACAGTGTTCCAGAATTAGGCACTTAAGAGATGAAGACACTGGTCAACTCTTCCATTAATTAATAAAGTAGAAAAGAAGGAAGCAGTAGGGCAGGAAATCAAGTTGAAAGTCTAGTTCAGAGAAAGCGGAGAAATGCAGCGGATGGAGCTATCAAGATTAAAACAAACAATTACAGATGTAGCGGTAAAACATCGGGAATTATGCAACACTGCAGGAAAGACAGTTAAAGATTGGAACTCAAGTAATGAAAATTGCTTCAGTTTTATTTTGATGAAAATTAATAATTATACACTTCTATTAGACGAATAGTCCGACATAATAGTCATATTTTATGGTAGGAAGAATTGACAGAGACAACGCAGATCACCTAACTTCATAAGACTCAATCTAGCAAGGAATAAACATAACACTTTAGATCAAGATTTTCAGTGAAAGTCGGCTTCAGAATGTTCAGCGTTTAAGAAAAGAGTTCATTTGAGTCTTAACAGCTGTCTGTCATGAGTCTGTCAAGAGGGTTGCGTCGAGTGGGTAGGTGAAGATTCTTATCAGAGATATCTATGTAAAAGGAAAAATATCAGTAAGTTTGTCTTGTTTCCAAAAAAAAAAAAAAAATAAGAGTACCAGAGTTTGGCCTGGTTGTAGCAATCTAGTTTTTCTTGAGAAGGTTGAGTTGCAAATTATGTGATGGTAGTGCAGACATCTGTTTACATGGTTGACTACACCCGGGGAGGTACTTATAGGGGCGGAGAGGGTGTTATTGACTTAGCATTGAAACTGATACTCACGTGTACTCACTCATTGTCCATAGCTCTGTCCATACCCCTTAGTGTCTCAAATACACAAGATAGTAGCTGCAGCCTGCACTCTATAAACATCTTTCACTACGCACACTACACTACATACACATACATTACATACATAACACACAACAACTCTCATCATAAAAAAAATATCGGCTCTTCACTCTGCCTCGGAATCCCTACATATATATATATATATATATACATATATATATATATACATATATATATATATATATATATATACATATATATATATAACATATATATATATATATATATATACATATATATATATATATATATATATATATATATATATATATATATATATATATATATATATATATATATATATATATATATATATATATATATATATATATATACTAGCCGCAAAGCCTATATATTGATAGAAAAAGACAAACAAATATTTGTAAATATGGTATAGCTAGGGAAACAGTTTCAAAACAACAGGAGATATTGTATCAGGACCTAAGTATTCTTCGAGTCAAGAATAGACAGTATAAAAATAACACAAGGAATGAGTCATTTACAACAACAAAAATATAGGCAGAGAAGGACTTAAGGAAGAAATCAGAATCAGCCAGTATCAAATACTTACGCAAAGTTCAACCGTATGTTTCAGTCTTGAAAACACATCAAACCTACATATAACATTAGTAGGACCACTTGGATGAAATATAATGAATGGTGTAAATTGTAGTACGCCAGGTTTCGTGATAAGTGGACCGTTATCTCATTAGTATTTTTCAATTGAGGTCCCGAAGTTTTCCCTTGTCTGTCTCAGCCAAGGGGAAATGATCATGAACTTGTAACTATATTTTGAAGGAGACAAACTTCATGCAACCTTTTTCTTGTATTTACAAAATAAGCAAGCAAATTATATCTGCATTATTGTACAAGAATGTATGTACAAGAGTGCAGGCAAGGGGAACTAAATGTTCCGTGCTGAAATATAAGAGTTTATAATACGTTAATTATGTACAACGTATTATAAAGGAAATTTAGTAACTCTTATTCCATTCCATTCCATGAGGTATGTCAGGAGTCTCGCTGAGGATGTCGAGGGCCATTTGAACGCTAATGACATCCGACCCGCCTACCGAGCCCCAAAGAAGCTCCATTCCAAGTCTCCATCTCGGGCTTGTGCTATCCGAGCAGCAGATGGACGCCTCGTGTCGGACATGGATGGGCAGATGGCTCGTTGGCCGGAGTATTTAAGGCAGTTGTTCACGGTGGACCCTCCAATTGGGCAGCTTCACACCACTGGATTACGTACGGGCAGTGGATGCTGATCCTCCCATTGACGAAACCGCACCCTTTCTTGACGAGAACAGAGAGGCTGTAGCAAAGTTGAGGGGTGGAAAGGCAGCTGGTGTTTGTAATATGAGTGCGGAGCTCCTCAAAGCTGGAGATGAGACAATAATCCGCGGTTTGCATGATGTCCTGACTGCCGTGTGGCAAACAGGTACTTCCTCCTGACTGGAAAAGGGGGGTTAGATAGAAAGATATTATAGTTTTAAGGCCCCGCAACTGCGGGGTTATTTATTGACGCCGGCTTACATAAGAGACAGTAAAAATAATATTAAAAAACAAATTTTTAGATATAATCAAAATATATAAAAGAACAAAATATATAAAAGAACAATAGTGCATTAAAAGCAATAATAAAAGTATATAAAAAATATCATAACTTGTTGAGAAAGCCAACCCTCTCAATAAAGGTATGGACCTCATGTCCCGGGGAGAAACACCTCTCTCCCAATTCCAGGGAGAGACGGTAGGCACCGTCCTCCCCCCGACACCAGGACAAGAATTGCTCACGTAGGTCCCCAAGACTAGGACACTCGACCAGCAAGTGCCGCACTGCCCTGGAAAAGGGGAGTGGTCGTCCCTATATGGAAAGGGAAAGGGGACCGTCATGACTACAACAATTAGCGCGGTATTACATTGCTCAGCGTGCCAGGCAAGGTGCTTGCCCATCTATTGCTGACACGGATCCGCAGCCATATGCTGAAGCATCAGAAACCTTAGCAGTCTGGGTTCACGTCTGGTAAGTCAACAACGGACCGTATCCTAGCGCTTCGTGTCCTGGTGGAACACCGACGTGAGTTTCGACAGGGGATGCTTGCAGCCTATGTTGATCTCAAGAAGGCGTTTGACTCAGTACACGTGTGTCACTCTGGGATCTTCTGCGACTTCGCGGGATTCCTACAAGGACAATTGGTTTGATGACTGGTCTGTATTCTGGGACTGAGAGTGCTGTGAAGTGTGGGGGAGGTGAATCCAGCTTCTTTCCTGTGAATACAGGAGTAAGGCATGGGTGCGTCCTTGCCCCATCACTTCAACACTTGTATGGACTGGGTATTCGGCAAAGTTGTAGATCAAATTGATTTAGGAGCATCCCTCTGCAACACCAAGATCACTGATCTTGTTTTTGCCGATAATGCATGCAGTAATTTTGGCCGAGTCGCTGGAGGTCCTGGTGATGGCTCTCCGAGGCGCTGCACGAGGAGGCAAAGCCTTTGGGACTTGGTCTCCTGGCTCAAGACCAAGGTCCAGGTGTTTGCAGGCTTACTAGATGAAACAGTACAGTCTGTTCATGCGTGCGGCGAGGACATTGAGATCTTGGAAAGTTTTACATACGTAGCGCAGTCCATAATGATGGCGGGTCACGTCAAGAAGTCTTACGGCGGATTGGCATAGCCCACTGTGTTATGGACTCGCTCAGCATGAGTATATGGCTTTGTCGGTACCTATGAAGGAGGAGAAAGATCCGGATCTTCAAGTCGCTTGTGATCCCTGTCTTACTCTGTTTGTGAGACATGGACACTAAATAGCGACTTGCAGAGGCAAATCAATGCCTTTGGTAATAAGTGTCATCACAAAATCATGGGGTATCACTGGGATGATTACGTGTCAAATTAGCGGTTGCACAGCGAAACTGAATCGAGGCCTATGACCTGCATAGTCCGTCAGCGCCAACTTCGGCTATATGGGCATGTGGCACGCTACCCTGATCATGGCTGGGGCAAGTTGATGTGTCAGTCAGTTATCACTTCTAACATATATAATAACTTGCATAACTATTACTATTGAATTACAACTATTATCACACAAATGTAACAAGTACTACAACTACCATACAGGATATTTTCATGTACTTAACATCAAATGAACCAGTGTATTTTTAGAAACATCATGATCATATAATTATGTACATATAATGCATTTAGAAGTATATGTATCTTTTACAAGTTAGCCATGAGAACAAAGGATTGCTCAACCTTTTGTTAGACCAAGGAAGTGGATCACAAAACAAATGTACCGAAGTCAGTTGTTATGGCTATCATAAATGATAACGTCATCTCGTGACGAAAGCAGGAAACGGGAGGAACGAGTGGACAGAAACAGGAGAAGGAAGGAGGAGAAGCCCTCGGACATCGACACTACCAACACGCACCTCTCACTCTCTCCAGCCGACACTCCCTGGCTGTGCTCAAGACATTCATTGTACTTGGTTGTAATCTCTACAATTCTTAGTGGACTCTAAATAAATGTGTACATAGCTGGAAGTACCATTTTAACTCATACCAGATAAGTCTCTACAATTATCAGACGTATATAAATGGTGGCATACGCGGTGGTAATATAACGGCTTATATAAATGGTGGCATTCGGTGGTTCAACCGTTACAGCGACTTATAGATGTTTCCTGTCGAGATTTGCTTGATATGGGAAGGGAGCCTGCATGGAGACTCGCGCATGCTGATCCCCGGGAGTACGACCCCCAAGTCGTAGGGTGGGCGTGACGACGCGCATCCTGGCGTATGGCCCCATTGATTGACTGATTATTCCCAGTACCAGTTACAAATAAGATGGTAATCTCAATCTTTGATGCGTGATGTAGCAGGATGAAGAAAACATCACTATCCGGGCTACGGATACGTACTGTGCCATAGTCCTGCTCTTGGGCATATACACAGTGCAGGACTATTCTAGTATCTGTCTCTTCCTGGTCCGAGTACAGCTTAGGTATCTACAGCGAGTATCTCAGGTATCTCAGGTGTCTTTTTTACCGTTGTCCCATCATCACTCTCCAACAAATAGCTGTGACCTTGCACTACTGATACCACCTTCCTCAGCACAAACTTTGGAGCCAAGGCATCAGAACACCAGACTTCATTCATCACGTCCACAAGCTGAGATTTCGTTAATTTCGTTAGCGGCCATTTTGAAAATGACGTCACGCAGGTAGTCTATCCCTACTTGGTGATTATGGCATCCATTTTTCATGTTGGGAGAGGTCCTAGGAACAAAATAAAATAGGTCTCATACGTCCTGGGGGGGGGGGGTGCACGGAGTGTCCAACGGAAGCAGTTTACTGTATATCCAATGAAAATCAGAATGCGCAATGTATCCTTACTCTTATATATATATATATATATATATATATATATATATATATATATATATATATATATATATATATATAATTATATATAACATATTTATGTATATATATATATATAATTTATATATATATATATATATATATATATATATATATATATATATATATATATATATAATAAATAATAACAAGGGCATTGTTTTAGTATATCCATTAGCTGCATATAAACGACCAGAGTGAAAACGGAGACAAGGATCTATGTAATACACGTAGGGAAAGAGAAAAATATATACAAACTCAAACGAAGGGTCAGAAGTTACGAGATTGTCTTGAATGTGAGGTGTACCTATCTGCAGAGAGAGAGGTAAAGTTTCATAGCTGTACACAGTGTACAGTTATATCACAGTTCACGAATGTTGCATGATTTGAATGACATAATATAAGATTGGAGGTTTTTCAAATACATATTGCTGGGGTACTGAGCAGTGTCCTGATTTTATATTTCAAATTGGAAATATATGTATACACGAATAACATGTTTTATGTTGATGAAAAAGGGATCTTGTCTTTAAGCAAAAGCTGGAACTTGTAATACCCTCGTCACACTAGAGGCCGAATGAGCCGGAATGCCGTCGAAATGAAAATTCTTGGTATATACCTGGATATTCGAAGTGCATTAGAAAAAATATGATTGCATTCCAAACATTCGGGCCTATTCTTGTGGCCGGTCCGAATATTTTGCTCATGCTCAAAACTTTCGAGGTGCATTCGAAGTAATTTTGAAAATTCTTAATTCCGGCTGGTTCTGCTTGATTCCTGCTGATTCCGAAAAAGTGTGACGGGGGTTTGATAATGAAACATAAAGGGAAACAGTCAAATGTGATACGGAGAGAGTAGAGGACACAGGGAGGGTCAACGACAGGCTTGCAGCGACCCTAACATTACATAGGTGTCTTTCGGAGATTCAGTACCACATAATGCCTATATATCTGTTCTTATGACAGCATTATAACTGGAACAATGCATGATGACTAAGGAATCTTTTCCTCACGAATGCATTATATTCATGAAGAGAGTAGTATGGATTTGTCAAAGCTCTCATCAATAATTATAATGCATCATTTCTGGTAAGGAGCCTTTTCTTGAATATGATTAATGGGAATTACACTATTTTTTCTTTCTATAAATTCAAAATATTTTCTGTGACATTATTTTGCACATGCATTCTATTTTTTTCTTGAATTTTCATGGAAAGTAGAAATCTCGATGAAGAAGATATAGGCATCTCGACACTCTTACACTGACTGAAGAAGCTCTCCTGTTACCCACGGGTAGTATGCTAGAAACGCATCAAGCCTCCCTCTGTACCTGTTTACTGCCTTTCCCCGCGGTCTCATAGTACGAAGTATTAAGATCCTGTGATTATAGTCATTATGAAGCACACTGACATTCTTTACGAGCATCAGTATCTCCTCAGATTAATTATCTCGCCCCTCAAACTTTAACGTGCCGCAGCCCTTGTCAGATAATTTAAGAAAACGCTGTTCTCATTGTCAAAATCCGGAGAGTAAAGAGATGTCTCTTCCCATGAGATCATAATATAGCCCATTAGTGTATGAGTTACGGAGCTTCTGTGTACAACATCCTCTCTCATATTATGCCTTCGTATATATTCACTCTGATTCCAAACTGTTCCATTCCAACCCGTTAGCGGATGAGGGAAACAGGGAATATGGTTACACACATATATCTAATCTTGTACTTATTGACGGTTCTATCGTTGCGTTGTTGATATCCATTTCATAAGATCTCTCTCTCTCTCTCTCTCTCTCTCTCCTCTCTCTCTCTCTCTCTCTCTCTCTCTTTTCTCTCTTCTCTCCTCTCTCTTCTCTCTCTCTTCTCTCTCTCACTTTAGAGATAAAGAGAGAAAGATATATATATAATATATATATATATATATATATATATATATATATATATATATATATATATATATATATATATATATATATATATATATATATATATATAATGATAGAGTCTGACACAAATTTTTAATTTCCAAACTACCCTCATTCTCATTCGGTGTCTATCCTTCTCTCTGTATCTTCATCTTAGGTTTTCTTTCAAACCGTTATATTGCAGCTACTGTAGACGGACATGTTCTTCTCCTAAGTCTATCAATAGTGGTGTTCCTCAGGGCTATGTCCTATCACCCACTCTCTTTCTATAATTCATTAATGATCTTCTAAGTCTAAGTCAAAGCCTTGTCCACTCCTACGCTGATGATTCTACCCTGCATGTCAAGGTAGAATCAATGTCAGGATTTTTCAATGTCATTTATTAGACGTCCAACTCAACAGGAACTAAGTGATTCACGGAGAGATGCAATTGAGCGCCTAATTTCTGATCTTTCTTTAATTTCTGATTGGGGCAAAGCAAACCTTGTTTTGTTCAATGCCTCAAAAACCCACTTTCTTCACCTATCTACTCAACAAAACCTACCAGATAACTATCCCCTCTTCTTCAATGACACTCAACTGTCTCTTTTTTCTACAATGAACATTATTGGATTATCCTTTCCTAAAAATTTGAACTGCAAATCTCACATAATTATCATCTCTTGCTAAAAAAAACTTCTAAGAAGTTATGTGTCCTGTGGCGTCTGCATCCATTTTTTTCTCCCTCCCATTTGCTTGCTCTGTACAGAGGTCTTATCCACGCATGTATGGAGTATGTCTCACGTGTTTGAGGGGGATCCAGTCATACAGCTCTCCTAAACAGGGTTGAGTCAAAAGCTTTTCGTCTCATCAACTCCCCTCCTCTGACTGACTCCGCTGACTGTCTTCAATCTTTAAATAACTGCCGCAATGTTGCTTCTCTTGCTATCTTCTACCGTTATGTGCATGCTCACTGCTCTTCTGAACTTGCTAACTCCCCTTCTGAACTTGCCTCCCCGCCTCCCGCGGCCTCGCTGCACAAGACTCTACTAATTAGAGAGAACTGCAACTCGAGAAATGCCAGTGGTCGCTGGCAGTTTTAACTCAAAGGTTAGTCTACTGTGTTTTGGCTCCGCGACTAATATTTTTCATAAATTAATTTCGCGATAAATATTGATGCACCGCATCTGAATACCAAAAAATATAGTTCTTCTGTTGTTCTACTAATTATATGGATGACATGCATTACGATGGAACGTTCTATAATAGCAATTTAATGCAAATTACTCGCCTCGAGTAGCAAAGCTTAATAGATTTTTTACATGTATATTGTGGCATGTAAAATTTGGGCGATGTTCACACTGTTTTCTAAGACAGTACTGCTGCGTCTGGCAAACGCTTGTCAAAATACAATAAGCAATGCCTTGGAAAAACGAAGAATAAAGAATGCCGAAATCGGCTTGTTGCTGCGACAATGTAGGTTATAATTGTGGAGGCGACACGCCGCGGCGGGGAGTGGTGGGCGGGGAGATTGTGGCGGGGAGATTGAATCAAAACATTGCAACTTCACGCGTCGACTCATTGCACTTCTAGGCTTTCTATCTGATTGATACACAATAATAACAGGAAAATATGACTGCCTAGGTATAGATAACTTCTAAACATTCGTTATTGACTATATAATATCATAGAGTAGCATTTACCTCGCCTCCTCAACTATAACCTCCTTGGTTATTTGGTTATATACAATGTTTTACAGAATCAGGCTTCTATACAATATACATATAGAAGAAAATCGTTCTTAATATTATACTTGTGTGTTTTAAGTGCAGTGGAATAAGCCCATATTTTTCTTTCAAGTTGACCAACTTTTCACCAAATTGTGAGTTAAAACTGCCAGCGACCACTGGCATTTCGGAGTTGCAGTTCTCTCTAATTGTCCCTATTCTGTCCATCTTCCTAATGCAAGAGTTAATCAGTATCTTTACTCTTTCACTGGTAATCTCTGTAATTCTCTTCCTGTTTCTATTTTTCCACCTTCCTACGACTTAAATTTTTTCAAGAGAGGAGTGACAAGACACCTCCCGAACTAAATTGGCTCATCCCCCTTTTATTTCTTTATCCTCTTACTGTCTTTTTTATGGGTATTGGCAACCAAGCGGGCTTTTTGTTACCCCTTTGTTTTGTCCTTGGCCAGTCCATTGTGATATTATATATATATATATATATATATATATATATATATATATATATATATATATATATATATATATATATACATATATATATATATATATATATATATATATATATAATATATGTGTGTGTGTAACTAGCTATTTCGTGAAATGCCTAAGTACTTTAGTCAGTACGTGAAATGACTTATTTACTTAGTAAATTTATGAAATGTCTAGAAATTTTAGTCTTTACATGAAATTACTTTTATTTCAGTATAGTCATTACATGAAAAAAATGTTTGGAAAAAGTGCGGCCGAGCCCAAGCCGACGAGTTGCCAATATATTATACAATTATTTATCTAAGCATACATAATACATATCCCACATTATATAAGCATACAAAATACACCTCCCACATAACAATGTTGATACTTATCATAATAACAATAGTGATAACGATGAAAATAATAATGATAATAATAATAATGATAATGATGATCATGATATAAATAATTATTGTAGTGATGAAAAAATAAAAAGCATGATAATGATAATGATAATTATAATAATGATAGCAGAAATTATAATGACAATAATGAAAATGGTAAAATCGTAAATAATAATAATAATATTAATGACAATAATAATATTAATAATGATAATATCTATATCAATACAGTAATAACAATAATAGCTATAAAAATAGTAATAGCTAGAACGACTTTTAATTTTACGTTGGCTTTGGAAGTTATAAACATAAGTTTATGTTTTCTGACGAATGAAAAGAACAAAATGGGTCAAGAGAGGCTATTATTTACCCTCCAAACCACCACCTACATAAACAATATCATCCGTACAGCCACTAAGAAGCATGTGTTGGCTGTACGCAGATTACAAAGGGAGATTATATAGCACAAGGTAATGAATAAAAAGGAGCATGGAACAGTAATTGATGTTTTCTTCTACTCGATGAAACTAGTGGTGCATACGTATATGAAAGAAGAGCAAATAAATCACATAATAACTGGCTCCTACTCATATGTATTACGTGCTAGCCATCAGTATTTCTTCCCGAAACCTAATTTGCATGATGAAGTAAATCATTATGTTACGAAGGTATTATCTACTTCATTATGAATTCGTTTCCACCTTGAAAGCGTATAATGCAAGGATTCGATCAAAGCCATACACTAATTAAGCAGTCAAAGCAAAATCAATCCCGAGCATCTGTTTGCACATAATTGATAAAGCGTTTTCGCATTAAGCACCGGCAATAAGCTATATCCAACTAGCCTTCACACAAGGAGGCAGGATGAGCTTCCGAGGCGAAGGCAATGATCCACCATGTTATGAACGCTATCTTCACCATTTGAAAGATATAATTTTGTAGCGATTTGAGCAGACCCCATGGCTAATAAGTGTATCCAACTTAAGTGAGGGCGAGAGTTTCTTCTGTGAATTACCCAAAGTAGAACCTCTTCCCACCATTTCTTAACGCAAGGCCTCTCCTCGACGTCCAATGGGCTCTTATCGACGTAACAAATACCAATGTTTATCTCCAACGAGCACATGATCATTGTTCCTTCCAAGTGCGCCATCTGGCAAGAGATCTAACGAATGTTCGCGAGGGTAAAGCTTCTCACTAAGGTATACCGTAGTAAAGACCTTCTCCGTCTCATCGATGTAGGTACCGATATGGCATGACTACTGTCGTCATGGGTACCAATGCTCCGCTGATGATGAATCACTGCTGAAGAAAAGGACTTGGTCGATGCTACTGATGAAGTAGCATCTTTAGACGCAGGTGGGATAGAGCGAAGCACACTCATATAATGACGAGCATTGTAAAGAATGATTCTTATTGTGTGTCCTGTCTACGCTGTTTGACAAGGCAGGGTTCGATTCTCGATAAGAGCCATAATGCACTCAATTACATATTAATTATAACATCATGTTTTTTTTGTTATGCTTATTATCATTTACAACAATCTCGTGCTTCTTAATACATAATTCACTTATTGTATTTTCTTGCGATCTTATCACTTCCCGATTTTTTTCCATTTTTTATATGCTTCTTAATTTTTTTTCTTGAACAATTATGATAACAATAACAATGTTAGCAATAACTATGATAATAGAAATAATAATAATAGTAATAATGATAATATTTATAATCATCATGAAAATTATTGACAATAACGATAATAACAATAATATTAAAAGTAATAATAATAATAATATGATAACAATCATAATAATAATGATAATGATTAATGATAATAATGATAATAATTAAAATGATGATGATAATAATACCATTAATGATGATAAAAACAACAACAATAACAACTAGGATACGGTAGACTAAAGCACTACCGGCAGGGACGTACTTTCTAAACATTGGTTTACACTTGTGAACATCATGTCGAACAATATACGACACTTAAGTACATTATCAAAACATTTTTTATATCCTCACACTAATTGTGCATGGACATAATCCTTCTTGTACTATTATTGACAGTGATTTGATTAAGATTTGGGAGGCGGTAGCAGAGTGGTTAGCGTCTTCGAGTGGCGTTCTTAGTGATCCGATATCCCAATTCTTCGATCCCCGATGAGAACCAAAATTCACTTAAAATATCTTTCTGCACCGTCGAGTGACCTAAGAACACTCATATGCTACCCATTAACTCTACTTTCGATTGCGAGTGCATTGGAGGGGACAGGGAGGCGGTATGAGCCTCTAATCACAGGCGTCACTATAAAAATCCTGCCTGCGCCACCACGGACGAGGGCCAACCATCACAACCCTCAAGTGAACCTCCAGGGCATACCATCCGAGTCCTGGAGGTCACTGCCTACATAAGCTATAGGCACAAGTATAAAAGGATAAAATAATAATAAAATAAATGTGGAAAGTTGCTCACTCTTTGGTAAATTGGGTGCAACCTCAAGAGTTGTGACCCATCTCGTGGCCTCCGTGTCCTCGCCTCGCTTGTCAGATTTTGGTAATTAAAACCAAAAATGTCAAATAGTCAATATATTAACCTATAATATACTAACCTATTAACCTTGTGTGCGAACTTGGCCAAAATTTTCCTCATATATTGTTACCATAAAAATAAGTTTGAAACGATACCATGAACGGTTTTCGAGTAATTGCGTTGACAGGTAAACAAACAGACAAACGCTAGTGAAAACAATACTACTCCGTTAGCACGAGTAGTGAAAATAAAAATAACAATAATAATAGAAGTAATGCTGCTGATGATGAAACAAATATCTGATAATGATGATAAAGATGTGTTCCTACTGCTACTTCTACAACGTATACTACTACTACTACTTATCACTATTATTGTTATCATTGCTTTTGTTATTATTGTTATCATCAATATAATATTTATTATCATTACTACTACCACTATTACGTATTACCACTACTATTACCACTAATACTACCATCACTATGAGTCTGGTAGGGAACCCAGATTTTTAGTGGAAGTTGGAAAAAAATCCTATATAACCTTTCTTGGTGTCATTTGACGCAGAAACATGTCCAATATCACATACTAAAAATCCCCATTGATCCACTATGGGGAACGTTTTGAGAAGACTTAAATATTGCACAATTTTCAATTAAACGATTGTGGGGTAGTTTATAAGAATACCCGAATTAATGCACTTCATTTTTGGGAAAACACACCAAAGCTGTTTAAATTACATTGTTACCTTCACCAAAGAAGTTTGAGGAGATTTTTTTTTTGCCTCCGTTTGTTTGTTTGTTTGTTTGTTTGTTTATTTGTCTGTTTGTTTGTAAACAAGATATTTCAAAAAGTTTTTAACAGATTCTCACGAAATTTGGTGGACTGATAAGATATATGACCAATAAAGAAGGAGTTTAATTTAGGAGGTGATCAGGAGAGCGCACACCTCCGCCAGCATAGGCAGAGGTATGTGGTCTTCCATGTGCCCATGTAATATTAACAGAAGTGGTGTCCTTTCTCCTTTATTTTGGCTTAGGACAGACGGTGGATTTTCACTGGCGGAAATACACCTTTGCGCCCAACTATCCTCCCATACATAATATTTGTTGTACAGTGCTATCAAACGACTACAACTCCGTCATCATATTCATCATCTAAGGTCACAACAGTACCAGTGTTGTTGCATGACTGTCCACGGCACTCATCACAAGCTATCAGGCACTTCAGTCCATACTCCCGCCAGGAGCATTGTTTTGAACCACAAGTGTTCTTGCCAGTGGACTTGCATTTGCACCGAGTAAAGTGAAGCACCTTGGTTGGAGGAGCATCCAGGTCGGTGATATAATAGGGCAAAGAGTGTCATTTTCAATTATCCAACACCATTTTCTAGCTACTAGACTATCATTAGTTAGATCAGTTCAATTTACAACCTGGTGATGAACACGCAAGCTATGGTAATGTGCTGCACGTTTAGTTGGAGGCAATCTTTGCGGCTCAACTCTGTTTGACTTTGCCATCATTGCCATGCACCTTGCATATCGCTAATTAGTCACTGTACCCTGCTTAGTTTCACCATACAGTAAACGTAATAGTTGGTGTCCAGCTTCTCCAATGTCATCTGCAGTAGATTCACTTTCACTGATTTTGTTAGCCAAGTTCTGAAACCACTGGAGGCGCTTCAAAATATTCATTAGATGCATCTTTCCATGACCAAAGGTTGCAGAGGTTGTGCCACGCCACTCCATGCATGTATAAAGAGAATGTACCACCGGATGACAGCTGGTATAGATGTGTTGGCCTCTTTCATGCTAAACATTTGTCCAGCTTGTTACAATCTGCCTTTATTTCTTATCAAGATATCGGCCATGCCATTTTCCCAATGGTACAGCAACATAATGAACACATCAGTATCTTCTCTGCCACAACTGTAAGTCTGAATAAAATTATATTGCAAAATTAAATTCAAAATTCTGTTTTTTCAACATTATTTTTTTCTTCTTCACCTGACACATACTTTTGGTCCTCATAGCCGATACGTTTCCCCATAAATGTTAGTGTGGATTCAATGCATCCTGCTAAGGGTGGAGCGAAAAACACTTTTTTATATAAATGACTTGGAATAGTTGGAAAATTGTGCCAGTGTAACCCAAATTAAAGTTAAAAAATTTCACGTGTCTAATCCAATATCTTCAGGTGCCCCAAGTGCTGATAAAATCGAAAATATGTTAAAAAATATATATTTTCTTAATTTTTTATTTTTATTTTCAAGTTACTTTTATTAGATCGGAATACCGAAAATATGCTGCTGAATGACCATAACATATGCAAAAAAAAATTGAAACCAATCTATTAATATTTAGAGGTGCCTCAAACACAATGAATGATAGCGGTGTGGAGACAGAAATGCAGCTTTACGTTCTTTTTTTTTTTTTTTTTTTTTTTTACATCTAATATACTATAGGAGTAGCCGTGTGTCTGTCTGTCTGTTTTGGGTAGCCGAAATTGTAAATTCAATTTTGATGAGAGTACTCAAAAAATGGCAAATAATTCGTAGGTGGTAAGCGACTTGGTCCCATGTCGATTGAATCATTTTGAAGGGGGATTTCGAGCTAAAAACACTTAAGTGTACTAGATTTCAGGAAGAAACTCTGCGGAAACGTCTTGCCGCATTTCACTATCTCCGTAGACTCATGGACCTACCGTTTGTGTGTGTCTGTGTCTGTGTGTGTGTGTGTGTGTGTGCATGAGTGTGTGCGTGCGTGCGTGTGTGTGTGTGTGTGTGTGTGTGTGCTTGCAGGACAGACGTGGGGCAGGCGTGTGGCTGGAGTGAGACAGGCGTGGGGCTGGGGTGAGGCAGGCGTGCAGCTGGGGTGAGGCATGCGTGGGGCTGGGGTGAGACAGGCGTGGGGCTGGGGTGAGGCAAGCGCGGGGCTGGGGTGAGGGAGGCGTGGGGCTGGGGTTAGGCAGGCGTGGTGCTGGGGTTAGGCAGGCGTGGGGCTGGGATGAGGCAGGCGTGGGGCTAGGGTGAGGCAGGCGTGGGGCTGGGGTGAGGCAGGCGTGGGGCTGGGGTTAGGCAGGCGTGGGGCTGGGGTGAGGCAGGCGTGGGGCTAGGGTGAGGCAGGCGTGGGGCTGGGGTGAGGCAGGCGTGGGGCTGGGGTGAGATAGGCGTGGGGTTGGGGTGAGGCAGGCTACGGTGGTGGTAGGTGGTCTACCCCGAGGCACTTTGACCAGTGACCAACGACAGCAACAACACGATTGTAGTTTGCACTGACATTGTTGTCTAATATAGTATACTACTCCTACAAACATCAATACATGGGTCCGAAGGGCCCACAAGCGCTTGTTTGTGCCTATAGCGCCTGTAGGCAGTGGTGACCCAGGGCTCGGATGGTAGGCTCTGGAGGTTCACTTGAGGGCTGTGATCGTTGGTCCTCGCCCGTGGTGGCGCAGGCAGGATTCTTATAGTGACGCCTGTGAGGCTCATGCCGCCCCCCTGTGTCCTCCGATGCACTCGCAATCGAAGGTAGAGTTGATGGGCAGGGCATGTGGGTGTTCTTAGGCCACTCGACGGTGCAGAAAGGTTTTGGTTTTCTTCGGGGATCGAACGCGGGTCACCGAGAACGCCAGTCAGAGACGCTAACCACTCCGCTACCGCCTCCCCTGTTCTGCTGGAAGTGTGTGGGTTGATGCCTTCTTTATATTTTGAAGTGTATGGGGCACTCCAATCTATCTTAGTATAGTATTGGCATAATTAAATTCGAATAAAACAAAAATATTCAATGTATTAAAAAAACTATTTTTTTCGAAAATATCCCGATTTTCCACCCCTCTGGGGTACCTCAAAAAATCAGCGTAGAAAGTTTGTACAAAATTTATATTCAAGCATGTGTTCGTGAACACTTCATGCTATTCCAACAAAATATTCAAGAAAAAAATGTATTTTGATATATTATTATAATTTTTTTTTTGTCATAAAACCAAATCTTTGACATCTTTGGGGCACCTTAAAAAAAATTCACAGAGACTTCAATTTCGACTTTTCGAATTTTCAACTTTCAATTTCGCACAATTTCCCCCTATTCCAAACGAATCACAGAAAAAGTTGCAAAAACGGTCATTTTCGCTCCATCCTAATCCTGCTCGTCACTACCTCCGGCTGCCATTCTCATGCCACCTCTCAGTCTTCGTTCAGCCTTTTACCACAATTCCACAGATGCCTCTAGTATGTCGATGCCAACACACCTGTACACCTATGAGGATATAGGGGCAGCTTGCTCTCACTGAATGACTTAGTTATATCTCCTTTTCTCGCTTACTTTATATTTTCTGCAACATCTCTCATCAGTTCCAGATTTTTTAATTTACTTTGTTTGCTAAGCCTATGTTATTATTTTTTCCCCTTATGCCCCTAAAACCTCTCCTACTCCCTAATTACATCCTCCCCGATTCTAGTTCATAATATTACCCATATTTCCTCACTTTACTTGCTCATTTTATGTGCATCATCCATTTTTAGCTCCTTTAATGTGCAACATCCATTTTTAGCACAAGTGAACGTCCTATAAACAAGAAGAAGAAAGAAAAAAAAGAGAAGGGGATTTAAGGCCTTGTGTGTGTCCTGATGACACTCTCCATTACGTTCCTGCCGCCGTAATCGCATCAGCCTCATCATCCGGGTCTATTACATCACGGGACAATTGTTGCCCAGGCGGAAACGAGCACTCTGATGCCCACCCGGTGCATCAACCTTGGTCCTTCAGGCCCTTATCGACACCACTCGCACACCAGCAGAGGTCAAATGATTTCTCTGTAGATACGACGAAAATATGATATAAAATATAGATACAGTATGTGTACCGAAAAGGAAAGGAATAAATACATCAGTTAGAAAATTCAAACAGAGACCAATAACTTTTGACATCCACTTTACAGCTTCATTATTTTATATATATTTGTTATGTCACTATAACAGTTCACTACGAAAACGTGGATATAAGTAAAGCAAATCACTTGCAATTATAGAAAATGTGAGCACTGTGCATTACAAACGCTCACATACTCACATGCACATGTACACACACACGCACGCACGCATGCGTACACAACACACACACACACCATCTGCATGGTCAAGTGGTTTAGAGCGCGTGTCAGAACATAACATAAGAAAATAAGGAAGCTACAAGAGGCAGCGAGGCCTACACGTGGTAGTTCCTGTAAATCAGGCTATCATGTGGTTGCGAGTTCAATCCTTGCTAGCTCCCAGGAACTTTACACTGACAAATATGAGTGGTTACTGTCCCTCTTAACCAAGGGGATGGATGGGGTGTATGTGGTGTGTGAGGTACCAGCTTTACCTAAAGAACAGGCACTATACGAGCTTCAAGGCTTTTCCGGGAAAGTTTAACTGGCGATCGGGAGTCAAGCTCGCGTAGGCAAGGCCGTGGGTGAATAGACACACACACACATACACATACACACACACACATATATATATATATATAATATATATATATATATATATATATATATATATATATATATATATATATATATATATATATATATATATATATCGAGGAGATTATCCTCCCTATCTACAATTATATAGCTGTAAGCTATGGGAAAGTGGGATGCTTGCAGCCTATGTTGATCCCAAGAAGGCGTTTCACTCAGTGCATCGTGAGTCACTCTGGGATCTTCTGCGACTTAGCGGGATTCCTGCAAGGACTATTGGTTTGATGACTGGTCTGTACTCTGGGACTGGAGTGCTGTGAAGTGTGGGGGAGGTGTATCCAGCTTCTTTCATGTTAATACAGGAGTGAGGCAAGGGTGCGTCCTTGCCCCATCACTTTTCAACGCTTGTATGGACTGGGTATTGGACAAGGTTGTAGATCAAAGTGATTGTGGAGCATCCGTCGGCAACACCAAGATCACTGATCTTGTTTTTGCCGATGATGCAGTAATCTTTGCTGAGTCGCTGGAGGTCCTAGTGATGGCTCTCGAGGCGCTGCACGAGGAGGCAAAGCCTTTGGGACTTGAGGTCTCCTGGCTTAAGACCAAGGTCAAGGTGTTTGGAGGCTTACTAGATGAAACAGTACAGTCTGTTCATGCGTGCGGCGAGGATATTGATATCTTGGAAAGTTTTACATACCTTGGTAGTGCAGTCCGTAATGACGGCGGGTCACGTTAAGAAGTCTTACGGCAGATTGGCATAGCCCATGGTGTTATGGACTCGCTCAGCAGGAGTATTTGGCATTGTCGGTACCTTTGCAGGAGGACAAAGATCCGGATCTTCAAGTCGCGTATGATCCCTGTCTATGGTTGTGAGACATGGACACTATATAGCGACTTGAAGTGACGAATCGATGCCTTTGGTAATAAGTGTCTTCGCAGAATCATGGGGTATCGCTGGGATGATTACGTGTCAAATCAGCGATTGCACCGTGAGACTGAATCGAGGCCTATTACCTGCATAGTCCATCAGCGCCAACTTCGGCTATATGGCCTTGTGGCACGCTACCCTGAAACCGATCCTTCCCATCGGGTTGTATCTGTAAGAGGCAATCCGGCGTGGAGGAGGCCAAGGGGGCACCCACACGGCTCGTGGCTGGGGCAAGTTGATGTTTCTTGTCGAGAACTGTTTGGTATGGGAAAGGAGCCTGCATGGGGACTCGCGCGTGGTGACCCCCGGGAGTGGCGTCGTAGGGTGGGCGAGTCGACGCGCCCCCCGGCGTATGTCCCCAATGATTGATGATTGATATGGGAAAGTGGGTATTCAGTATGTTTATTCTTGGGTCCCAGGTGTGAGTAAACTTTCAAAATAAAATAAAAAGTCTGGTGAGTTTGTTTTTGAAAAGTAATTTTTTTTTTTTTTTTTAACTCGGGAGAGGGAGAACTTTCTTTTGCTGTGAAGTGCAGAACTTTGAATGAACAAGTTTTTCATAATGATTTCCAAGGTCGGTAAAACATATTCAACAAAAATATTTACTCACCTTTTGTTTTCTTCGTGTGAAACACTCGTAGAATATTTCTAAATTGTGAAATAAGCAGCAATGTCGATTTTCCAAGAGAAACAATGAAACCTTGTCACTGAACTTGTTACTCCCTATTCTTGATATAGCTAATTCCTTATTTTCGGTCAACGAATATACAAAAATGCTCATTTTGTTTTACCTTTCCAATGCATCAATGCTCTCCCAAGACGACATTTGACCCACCGGAATCTTAATGCGACGTCTACATTTTTTCCAAGTGTCTACCTATCTCTGTATGGTTTTTTCTTTCTTTTTATACAAGGTATGTGCTGCCAGACACTGTAAGACAAAACCATTATTTTCCTCATCTTTCACTGGATAAGGGTTGAATATTTGTTTTCCGCCTCTTACTCCTGTAGGAAACTTAACATATGTTCCAACGACTTGTGGTACTGCATTCCTAATTATGAAAATATTGAGAAATTTAGTAGTTTCCAAAATTAAACCACTTCCCTCTAACAGAGTTTATCTTCGATATGCTTCTCAATGTATTCCCGAAAGGAATCCAGTGTCTGATCAATTGTATTTCTTGTAACAAACATTCGTGGGGTGTGTATGAAATGTATTCTTTGAGTCTTCCCCAAACTGCATCGGCTCATGCCTTAAAATCAGACATAACACAAAGTAAATACCTACAGACTGTGCATTGAGTCGCGATATTTCCCCATTAATTACCCGTCGAAAATAATCAGTGAAATCTAACAGAGTTAACACAGGGTCACGTGTATGTGACGGGGTTACTGTAACTCTTATCTGTGATAAACTATTAACAACAAAAATATAACTATGTCTAAGAGAAGGGAAGACTCTGTTTCTTTGATTGACTGTAGTGGGCACACTGCATATGTGTGTCAGTGGGAGGATCATTGTTTGTTGAAGGTTCTCCACGCTCTATAACTGAAATATGAAAAAGTAATAATAGTAGTATAAAGATACTAATACTACCGCAAATGATGAAAATAATAATAAATAATAATAATAATAGTAATAACTTACCTAAGGCTCCATGATCATATGAATTAGTATTGCTTGTGGAAGGTCTAGGTTGAGTGGAAGAAACAAGACTCCTTGTGGGCGAATTATTTTCTAAAGGATAAGGATAAAACTGTGAAGACTTAGGTCTCTTCCTTTTCTTTGAAGATCTGCCTACTCCACCTGTAATAATAAAAATAGGGTTGTAATTACATCAATGAAGGATTTGTATAGTAGGTGGATCATTGACAGTATATTTACTTCCAAATAATTCAAAAGCCTAACCCACCTCTAAAACAAACTTTTCTGTGAAACCGCTGCGAGTGGATGTTTATATATTTTCCATATGACGGACACTGCGTGCAACATTGATATTTCTCATTGAGAATCGCATGGCACTTTGAACACTTTCTTTTTCTCTGTACTTGCATACCTCTCCAACTGCAGACAGGGTCGCACACACATATCCTCTCACTCATGGACCACCCTTTCATATACACCCCCCCAACCTTCCTTACATAAACTTCCAGTTTAGACCACCAAAATGGGAAGGGTGCTGCGAGTCGCTAGGAGGTATGTAGAAACCTTAGATGACCTTCAGTGAGTGGATCGCTACAGCGACCAACCAACCACACCTAAGCACGTTGTGCTTGCATACAAACGTCTAACCACCAAGCGGTTGAAAAATCTCTTTTGACACTTACCCCCGCCAACGTGTGGTCTCTCCAGGCTTATCCCCTTATAGTCAGTCCATGGGAAATAGATGAAAAAAGGGGGTTTAATGAAAAAATTGCAATAGTTTGTTTTATTGCATAAACATGTTATTTGGACCCTAAGGAACACCATATCCAAAATGGGACAAATTCGGTCATCTTTAAATTACCTAATTTTCATAAACAAAATGGCTGTCGTTACCATTGTTTGAGTTTGAATATCTCCTCAAATATCAACTTTTCGGCATATAAATATTAAGAGTACTATTAGGAACATGACCTCAAAGAATCCATATCAGGCATCAGATTTGTCCCTTGACCCCTGTGGGTCCCTGGGTCAAAGGTCAGCTACACTGAATAATTGAAATGACAATTACTGTTGTATTCGTATACCTATTTGAAAATATTTTCATATAAAGACTTGGATCTTACATTGGTTGTAGTTGACACAAAATTGCATTGGATTACATAAGATGGCAAATAACAACATACTTGTTCCTTATGGAGCTGTTTGAAAAGAGAGAAAAAATCCCTCAGACTGAAAGTACATGCATGAAATATATCTTGCTCATCAAGTTTGAGGTTGGGAAAGGTTGGAATTCAAAATGTCAATTACATCATTTGGTCTCTTTCAGAAAAAACAATGTAATGCTGCCACAGTTTCATTTATAGATTACTAGCCGCAAAGCCGCCCTCCGGGCGGACTTTTTGGCTAGCTCCTGCGGAGGGCTATTGGTGGGCCTCTGGCCCACCACCTGTGTTTGGTGGGCCTTCGGCCCACCAAACACAGCTTTCTGGAGAGTGTGTTTGGTGGGCCGAAGGCCCACCAAACACAGACTCTCCAGATAGCCCCTTCAAACTTTCCTGAAATCATGGATGTAGAAATATATGTATTAACGCCTTACCCATCACCCCCCACCCATTCACTCACCCATTACCCATCACTCCCCATCCATTCACTCACCCATTACCCATCACCACACACCCATTCACTCACCCATTACCCATCACCTCCCACCTATTCCCTCACCCATCACCCCCCACCCATTCACTCACCCATCACCCCACACCCATTACCCATCACCCCACCCATTCACTCACCCATTACCCATCACCCTACATCAAGGTTTCCTCAATTCTCGCAACCCACATTTTTTTTTTCACAATTCTCGCTAATAGGCTGCTAAAAAAAGGGAAAAAAAAGTGATCGGATCATCTCATCAGTGGACTTAAAAGTTGCCCCTGGTCGAGCTGGTTCCAAAACTGTAGCATATGATGGGATTGGGGCACGGGGGGTGGCACCTATCGCGGACACACACACACACACACACACACACACACACACACACACACACACACACAGTTTCGCTTATATTATTATAGATATATATAATTTATATTTTAGGTCTGTTTTGCATATCGATTGTAAAAAAAATTAGTTATGTTCTGTGTCCTCATCTAATAACGTGTTAACACAAGCGCCATCTTGACACTCCTCGCAGAGATCTGTACAGTATAACTTGTGTTTCTTGCATGAACAATGTTGAGTATCACAGAAGTCTTTGCACCTACATCTGATTACTTTCAGCAAAGCATCTGGCGCTGGGCTGTTGTCCATCGCGCAAGGAATTAAGTTTTTTTCCATTTATCTTTAAGCCCCAATCGTCAGGTCTAATCTTACTGTTCCCTAGCCAGACCTGTGTTTGATAATAGACACGGAATGAGTGATATTTAGCCGCATCACTAGTACATAGGTGGCAGGTCTTTAATTTCAACACTTCTCAAGCTCTTTATGACTTTGTCCTGCAACTTCCTCTTTCTCAGTTCATCAAGAGATGCACGATCACTGCCAGAGCTGTAGACATTAAAGTAATCGTCCAGACCCAATTTTTTTTCCCTAATTATGTTGAATGTACATTCAAAACACCTAATCCACCAAAAATAATTGATTTCCAGGCCTTATTTCCGTAAAAACACGACTTTTGTAAAAAGCACGCGAAAAAAAGAATCTTTCCTCCAACAGGGCTACGCATGTTAATGATGACGTCACAAAAGGGACGCTCCAATGTAAACAACACTCGTCTGCCTCTGTGAGACCTGTCGGCAAATGTTATGATGAGCGATTGTACTTAGGTGTCAGACAGTGAATCTGTCGCTTTGATAGATCTAGAGTACGATGCTTAATCTGAGACCGAACTAAATGACGCTGCTCGCGTATATGAGGAAAACGAACCAGATTGTGATGGGAGCCCAACCCTATATGTTTGAGCCAGAGTACGAGGTGGATGAACAGGTGTTAGCGGAGCCTGCTGAGGTTCAACACTACTACACACACAAACACTTCTACACACACACACAAACACTACTACACACACACAAACACTACTACACACACACACAAACACTACTACACACACACACACACAAACACTACTACACACACACACACAAAACACTACTACACACACACACACACACAAACACTACTATACACACACACACACAAACACTACTACACACACAAACACTACTACACACACACAAACACTACTACACACACACACACACTACTACACACACACACACAAGCACTACTACACACACACACACACTACTACGCACACACACACACACAAACACTACTACGCACACACACAAACACAAACACTACTACACACACACACACAAACATTACTACACACACACACACACCACACACACACACACACACACACACACACACACAAACACTACTACGCACACACACAAACACAAACACTACTACACACACACACACACACAAACAATACTACACACACGCACACAAACACTACTACACACACGCACACACACACACACACACAAACACTACTACACACACACAAACACTACTACACACACACACAAACACTACTACACACACACAAACACTACTACACACACACAAACACTACTACACACACACAAACACTACTACACACACACAAACACTACTACACACACACACACACACACTACTACGCACACACACACACAAACACTACTACGCACACACACACACACACAAACACTAATACGCACACACACACATACACACACACACACAAACACTACTACACACACACACAAACACTACTGCACACACACACAAACACTACTACACACACACACACAGCAGCACGGGAAGAGGAACCTCCCTTTTGCTACGTCACCGAGCCGTGGCGCATCGTCTGCCAGTTGCCATGAGCGTTTTCGAAGCTCGGGGAATTTACAGATTTTGATTGCGGATTATTAAAAAACGGCTGACTGGATGCAAGAAGTGACAACATATTGTTGATACACTCGATAATGGCTATACTCTAACTACATCAAATCAGGAATGATGAAATGGTCTGGACGATTACTTAAATGAGTGCTCTTTCTCCTGCCTCTCTGATTTCCTCATGAGTGGACTTTTATACAAGAACGGCGCTGCACACTCAAACAGAAAACTTTGTTTTTTTCAATACAAGTCCCTTTCCTATCTTGTTTAACCTTGATGTAGTATCACATCCACACAAAGCATGCATAAACGGCAAGCACTTGCAGCATTCTTCACCGAGTTGATAACAAATGTCTCCAATGTTCCAAATGGGGTGCTTCATGTTGGGTTTCTGTGATACCATGAACAGGGCCTAACTGTTAGGCTTCATGTGATGACAGAGGAGCACCAATATGTCAGTATCATCTGCTATGACATATGTTACCTTGCTAACTGCCATGTTAACTGTCTCCTGCACTATTAGTACATCTGCATCTCCTTCTGCATGTTTTGTTAATACTCCGTGCTTTTACAAGGTTTCAGACAGGAAGCTGATAAATTTGTTTATTTTTCTGGTTTACTAGAACTGATTCCTTATCTCCAAAGGTAAATACTTGAGATGGCACCAGGTGAACATCTGGGGCCACAATAAGGCTTCTAGCACTTTTTTGATGAATCACGAATTTTGTCCATGCACTATTGCTATACCCATCAAAGGCAATAATAAGATTGTTGTTTCTCTTGACAAAAGCAACATATTTGGATGTAATATTTTCATATGTTTCATCTGTGGTCCATTTGATGCGTCGGAGCAAGGATCCACCATTAAAAACAGAACATTCTGCATCAGGTATTGGTTCTGATTGATTTGATAAGCATTTTGCCATGGCATCTGCGAGTTCAGGCTTGGTGGCACTTCGAGAAAGTTCGTTGCTTGTGAATAGTAATGGTGGGTATACAGATAGCTTGTACTTCATGATTTCACTTAAGCTGATTTCGATATTATTGGCTATTACAAGAAATCGCTGAAATAGGCTTGAGGATCCACCTGCATAGTGTAGGCACATTTGTAAATTTGTATTTTTTTTGTTAAAAGCAAAAACTCGCTTGATTTTGAAAGAAGGTATTAGAAACTTTAAAAAAATTTAGGGTGGCATTTTTTCTGAACATTCTAAGGGTATGAAATCCAAGATGGCGTCCAAAATGGCCGCCGAACACTAATAATGCGATATCTTCGCAAGTACATGTGATACAATTACAAATAAAGTGTCTAAATATATGTTTTCTGAGACAAGGAATCTTATTGAGTAGAGGAACCAACATAGTGGGGCCGCTAAGGACCAGATTTCAAGAGGATGGGGACATGCCGGATAAAAGCACCAAATTTTGTTCAGGCATTCTACAGGGTCCTAGCTATGATTTTGAGAGGGGAGACAAACGATCCAATTACTCAGAAGCCTCTATGAACCATTTTTGTGATAACGGCTAATTTTCACAAAAAAATACATTAAAACATTGAATTGTACATTAAAATACCTGGACACCTTCTTCAAGCATGAGAATCACCCATACCCTCCTTCTTTGGCTGAAAGAGGGAAGCTGCGACAAGGGAAGAAGTCCGATCTCACCAACATTCTGGCCCAGAAGACGCAAGAAGAACCCTCTGGCTCATTTGATGTTAGAGTGCTCGATGGTGCTGCTGTGGTACACCTCCTCCCAGTGACTGGCATCACTACATTTGACGATTATGCAAGTGGAGTGTTTGTTCCCCACATCATGAGGCAACTGGAAACCTCTATGAGAGTAGATGTGGTATGGGACAGGTACCTGGACAACAGTATCAAAGAATCAACCAGAGAGAAACGGGGGAAAGGTGTACGAAGGAAGGTGGCAGGCCAGACCAAGGTCCCAGGCAATTGGCCCGATTTCCTGCGTGACCCCACAAACAAGGTAGAACTCTTCCAGTTCCTATCAGAGAAGATTGTATCCACTACCTCCCAGACGGAAAGCAGGTCTTTGCAACATCTGAGCCTCTGTAGTCTGCAGTGGCACTGACCACTCGATGCCGCCATGTGACCACGAAGAGGCAGACACAAGAATTGTGGTCCATCTACAAGATGCCCTAGAGAGTGGATGCACCACATGCTTGGTACGCACCGTGGATACTGACGTTCTTGTCATCCTCATCGGGAAGTATCACTTTCTAGCCAGCAAGTATCCATCGGCTGACATCTGGGTCGCCTTCGGCAGTGGCAAGAACTTCCTTTTCCTACACATCAATGCCATCTGTAGTACTTGGGCAAAGAGAAGTCCACAGCGCTACCAGTGTTCCACAGCTTCACAGGGTGTGATACGACTTCTTCTTTCTTTGGAAAGGGGAAAAAGTCGGTTTGGGAAGCATGGGTGCCTATACCGAAGTCACAGATGCCTTCAACTTCATCGTAGAACATCCACATGCACAAATCACCGTGGATTGCCAGGAGTTCCAGATGCTGGAACGTTTCACAGTCGTTATATATGACAAGACCAGCCCTCTGGTGTCGGTGAATGAAGCAAGAAAGGAACTGTTCTGCCAGAAAAACAGAACGATGGAGAACATTCCCCCAACTCAACAGGCCCTGCTGCAGCACACCAAGCGTGCAGTGTACCAGGCTGGCATCTGGACAACCTGTCACCAGGCCCAACAACAGACACCAACTGCTGAAGGCTGCGGTTGGACACTGGATGCAGAAACAAAGTCCTGGGTTCCTGTCTGGAGCTCGCAGCCTGCGGCAGCAAAGGCTGTAAGTGAACTTGTGAAGTGTGCCTGCAAAAGTGCTGCAGGTTGTGGCGGGAGATGTTCATGCAAGAAAGCCAGCTGGAAATGCACCGAACTGTGCAGCTGCAAATGTGAGAAGTAGACACATAATTACAATTATGAATCATACCTGCATTGTGATACTGGTGCTTAACAAAGACATGGCATTCCTGCAGCTGTACAGGAAGAACATGATTGTTGTATAATGAGCTTAATGAATACTTATTTTTCATAATGCACCGTCAGTAGATTAACCACTGTCATTTTTGAATTGCAAGGAGTATGTTTAATTCGTGTTTCTGCTAATAAACTACATGGCATTTCGCGATGTCCGCAGGGGAGTTTAAAGTCGAATAAATATTGAATTTATGTTTTTTTGACAGCCATATTGGAATATTTTGTTCTGGAGTTATTAAATAATAATAATAAGATAACTTGCATCCAATAAACATTATCCTTATGACTATTCTTTTAAAAAACCCATTTACCCTAATTTCCACATGCGGAAATGTCAAAATAATAAAGAAGCGTTCCTTATAGCCATCTGAGTGATGGGATCATTTGTCTCCCCTCTCAAAATCATAGCTAGGAGCCTGTAGAGTGCCTGAAAAAATTTTGGTGCTTTTATCCGGCATGTCCCCATCATTTCACTAAGCTGCCGGACTAACAGGAGTATACCTGGAGTGGCGGGTTGGAGGCGACAACAGCGTGAAGGACAGGAAGGCGTAATGGTGATCACCTCATGAGACTTTGCCCTTCGTGTGTCCAGGACGGTGGTGATGGTGGTGGACAAGGCCGTGAGGGAAAACACTGAAGCATCCAAACTTTGACGCTATGTGACTATACTTATACTTGAAAAACACTTCAGCCTCCAAACTTTGACGCTATGTGACTATACTTATACTTGAAAAACACTTCAGCCTCCAAACTTTGACGCTATGTGACTATACTTATACTTGAAAAACACTTCAACCTCCAAACTTTAACGCTATGTGACTATACTTATACTTGAAAAACACTTCAGCCTCCAAACTTTAACGCTATGTGACTATACTTATTTGAAAAACACTTCAGCCTCCAAACTTTGACGCTGTGACTATACTTATTTAATAATTCATCATTGCGAAGTTCTAAATTAATAGTAGTTGCCGATGTAATGCCGTGATTCATGTATTGTGTAGTCTGGTTGGTGAGAGCTGTATCGTGCACTGTTCCGTTGGTGAGGTAGTACAAGCAGCATAGTGGTGTTTTGTGGTGCCCAGAGACAGTAAAGTGTTTGAGTGAGGTGCGTGAAGTGTTTGTCCGAGCGCTCTTTGTTGTTGTGTTTCGTTAAATATAGAACCCTGGTGGCAGTGTGGCCCTGACCCTAATGTCGCCCCCGGGAAGCTCTTCGACGGTGATAAAGGCCGCACGGTAGACTTTAGACAGTGATGAAGCCATCACGCGGCGCCGCACGCACGCCCTCGAGTGTTTGGACAAACCCGTGTTGTACTGGTGTTTCCTTCTTAATGTGTTGCAGTGTGAATGGTTGACGTAGTGTTTGGGCCTTGTATCGCTGCTTTCTGTACTATGTTGTAGTGTGATGATGTTCTGTCCACCACCACTACTGCTGCTATCTAATAATTTATACTACTACTACTACTGCTACTGGAACATTTTAATAGCTTCACAAATTATCTTTAACTTTTTTCTTATTACTATTTTTTCTTATTATTTGTTTATTGTTTATTGAATCTATTTTGTACCATTATTATTAAAGTATTTATTTTTATAATCTTTTGTAAATAGATAGGTATGTGTGATTAGTGGTGGGGCAGGGGCGGATCGACACAAGGCCTAATTATTAATTATCGTTTGTTTTGAGATGACATGTAATAAACTGTTTACAATATACACTCAATAAATATGGTTGAAGAAAGCAAGATGATAGATAGATATTCTCGTTTTAATGCGCTTAACTGCGGGGTTATTGACGCCTCTTACATAAAATAACACGAAAAGTAAATTAAGAAAACAAAATTGAAGATAGAATAAAAATATTAAAATAACAAAATACAGAAAGAACAATAGTAACATTAAAACAATAATAAGTGAATATTTAAAAACTCATAACTTGTTGAGAAGGCCAGCCCTCTCAATAAGGTATGGACTTCGTTGTCCTGAGAGAAACACCTTCTCCCAAGCCAGGGAGAGACGGTAGGCAGCCGTCCCGACCAGCGTACACCGGGACAAAAATTGCTCCGTAGGTCCCAAGACTAGGACACTCGACCAGCAAGTGCTCACAGTTAAGGGGACCAAACAATCTCACAGTAAGGAGGGTGGCCCCCCTCCATGAGGAACCCATGTGTATATAGTGTGTGACCATACTCAATCGTGCCAAGGCAGTCGCCCAATCTCCGGAAGAGACCGCAGTAGCTCCAGTCCCTTCGATACTTTGGCAGTATGGTGCGTAGTGTTATTTTGCCCTATAGTAATCCCAACTTTCCTGCCAACTGGTGTGAACTGATCTATGGATTGCCGAGCGTAGGTCCGTAGCCGAACTAGCAAAATGTGCTCATAGAGCTGTCTTCTAGCTGCAGCGTTTGCCAAGGCATCACTTTCCTCATTACCGGCAACAACTACATTTGCCGTACCCACCAAAAGCTGACCGTCACCGGCTCGCCTCTTGCTCAGATAAAGCCATTCCAGGATGGGCTTGACCACGGATGTGAGAAATTAAAAATTAAATAGTGACTGAAGAGCACTACAAGATGCACTAAAAATTGTAAAAGAGACATCTGGAAGAGTAAGACTAGCCTGAGAGCATATAAAATAGCACTTATTTCAGCCGTAAAAACAGATGAACACACTTGGCAAGGCTTACGCCTTTGTTAAATGAGGGGAATACGACACCGTATCCAACTCCTTCGTCTGATTTGGAACCAGCAGTAAAGAC
Source organism: Chionoecetes opilio (assembly GCA_016584305.1). Lineage (NCBI taxonomy): Eukaryota > Metazoa > Arthropoda > Malacostraca > Decapoda > Majidae > Chionoecetes > Chionoecetes opilio. The sequence goes on from JACEEZ010025180.1 coordinate 100,743, forward strand.
GGGACAGAACCCTGATGTTGTTCAATAGTGGTCTAAAAACTGGGCACGCTCAGCCTGAGGAGGTAAGACCTTTTGAGAGCGGAAGGCTTTTTTCAGAAGACACTTTCTGGGAGAAGCCAATGGACCGCTCCTCGTGGTCTATGCGGGCAATCCGTAAAGCAGGAAGGATAAGCATCTCCATATAGCTTTTAATCGGAAACCAGGTGTTTTTGGTAAAGCTTCTTCGCTCATAGGTAAATTTGCGAACCTAATCACAAGACCAGCACGGCAAGCTATTGAGTCAGGAGGCGTTTGGAGGCGATACCAACACCTTAACATGAGGGACTGGCGTTTGAAGATCTAATGGGGGACACCACATCCACCATAGACTTGGGATGGGAGATTGACTGAACGCCCCGGTTGCCAAACGGACCCCAGCATGGTGTACCGATCCAACATCGCAGTCCGAGTGGGTGTGGCAGAGGAGTACACTTCCTCCATATCAAGCTTTCGAAAGATAAGTGAGCGATGTAGATATAGGAGTGAGCGCGATCAGGCTCCCCAGCTGGTGTGCGAGAGACTTTCCAGTAGATTCCATGTGTTCGAAGACAGTCAGTCTTCAGATCACGAATGGTGAGGTAACCCAAGTCAGTCTATTGTCAAAAATAAGGTCCTAAAAACGGGTTCTCTCCCTACTGGTATTCTCTGATCGTAAAGATACAGTCTGGGTACGGGATGCTCCCGGTTCCTGCAAAAATGAAACCCTACAGTCTTCGCTGGAGAAAACCGGAAGCCACCGATCCGTCGTCATTCACAAACTTTTTTCTATAGCAAGTTGAAGTCCTTCTCTCTGCACTTACATCCTGGAAGCAGTCAAAAGAGATTGATAAATCATCCACGTATAATGTCCTAAGCAATCCCTCTTGCAGCACATCACATACCATTGATGGCCACAGCGAACAGAGCTACACTCAAGACGCTGCCTTGTGGGTGCCCCCTGGAAGCAGTGTTCAGAAGACAGTATGCTTGCCAACTCGAACTCTAAGAAACCCCGGTTGGCTATCGGAAATTCTGTCTGGAGAAACATAGGCAAAACGACCTCTTAGTCCAACGCATACAGAGACTGCAAAAATACGCGTGTCTCCAAAGCTGTGTCGTAAGTGCTTCTCAAGGTCGAAAAAGATGGTCACTGGTGTTGCCGGATAGCAAATACTCCACATTGGATGACTCTAAGAAATAGGCGCTTCCGTAGTGGAGTGAGCCTCGGCATCCACACTGAGAACGGGAGAAAAATTTTTCCCGTTCCAAAACCCATATAAGTAGACTATTTTACCATTTTTTCGAATAACTTTACACCACCACTTAGTTAGTGGATATGGGGCGGAAATTCGTCGGTAGTGAGTGTCCTTCCAGGCTTAGGGATCGGGATCACACCTGCCACACACCCGCTACTTGGGAAGGTTCCTTCAATCCATAATTCTATTATAGATGCTCAACAAGAAATCTAGAGGCCTCATCTCTTAGATGACAGAGCATCGCATATTGTATATCATCTTGGCCTGGGGAAGTGTCAGCGCAAACCGTTCATGGCTTTGACAAGCTTTACGAAGGTGTAAAAGAACATTGAAGATTCCCGCCTGTAATGAAAAATCTATGCCGTCTCTGTTCCTGTCGCAGTCTTTCCCTAGCCTTGGAGACCAAGGTCTGTCTGGCGCCACTGACAACAAAATGGAAGCAAATTCCTTTGTCACAGTCAAGGGATCTGCCAATAGGGTCACCATTAAATTGCTAGAACTGGAGGGGAAGGGGTTTTTAAATTGCCCCTTCATTTTTCCACTCTTTTGCCAAACTTGGACACCGGGGTAGATGCCAATTGTACTTATATAAGCCCTCCAAGAAGGAGTGACGAGCCTCGTTCATTACCCGACGGTATCTAGCTCTGATCTGTGAAAGATATTTTTAGGTCTACTGAACTTTGCGCGCGATGGTATTGCGCCTCAGCACGGCTGTAGTTGACTCCTCCTCGCTGCCGTACAGTCAGTCCTGATTCCACACGGAACCAGCCGCGAGAGAAAGACCAGATGTGCGGGGGATGCTTCATCGAGGCTGCAAAATGATTCGAGACACAAAGTAATCTACGCCTCATCTATTTTCTGAAGTCATCTATATGTGGTCAAAAACACAAGCCTTTTGAAAGCCCTCCCAGTCCTGCACAAAGAGGCAACCATTTTGGGAACATCGGGAAGGGGGGCGATGAAACTGCTTTAAGTATGTATGGGATAATGGTCACCTTCCTCGAAAGAATCGGCCCCCCCATAGAAGTCGAGGGCTACCTGTGGGACTGCAGAGTGATAGGTCAATAGCAGTCAATGTTCCCGTCCCTGCGAAATGAAATTTTGTAGGTTCTCCTGTGTTTAATATATTTGGTTGTTGCCATTTATAAGAGTTACGAGAGAATCACGCGACGATTTTCTGGTGGAATCTCCCCACAGAAAATGCGTCCATTCATGTCTCCAAGAACAGTGGACGGGGAAGCTTGGGCGGGATAAGAAGCCTCAAGATCTTGGAGGGTTATTTTCGTGATTTGGAGTAGATATATTAGCAGATAGTGTGGTCTTGTGGCAGATGGAGACTACCTGCTACAGCCCTGCAAAGGGTGATTGCAGCGGATGACAGTTTTAAGGGGACATCCCGACGATGGTAATGCCCAACCACCACTAAAGCCCAACCACCTGCTGGAGTGGTGTGTGGGACAGGTATAAACCTGTCGGGGCATAGACATTTTCCCTGCGCCTATCATTGTCTCTTGTACCTTAGAATTACTGGGTCCAACTCGTGTGATGAGAAGGACTAGTTCTTCCCAGTTTGCACGTAAATCCACGAATATTCCATTGGAGGATTGAAGATTGTTATTTCGTGCGTGAAGAATTATGCAGTAGAGCCTTACACGGCTTGTAGACGCTGCGCTACTTTGAAAACCCAACATATCTTTTTTGTGTTTTGGTAGCAGATGGTAAACTACTTTTCATTATTTTTTTTCAGATGTGATTGCGTTTGTGTACATCCGGTGGTGAAATTGGGGTTTTCATACGAGGACCCGCGGCAGTAGTGAGACCAGTATGTCCCACAAAGATGCCGATTTACTGACAGAAGCTTTACCCACTTCTAGGTTTTACTGGGGGGGGGGATAGCTCCGACGAGGGTCTTGAAGATTGCTTATCAGCATGTCTATCAACTATACTTGGCGCCCATAGGTTGTGAGACACCTTCGTCCATCAGCGTGTTGTTTGAACCTGTGTCCCGCTAGCCGACTTTCCGGGTGGTAACGGGCAGTATACTTAGTAGTCACGTCCAGTACTCCCACACCTTCAGTAAGTGTATCTTTTAGAACGCAAGTCCATCCGCCTCCTCTCAGGCAATTGAGATTTTAGCCGTAGGGACGCCCACTGAATCTAAGGACACATTGGACTGCGGAGTTCGCTTCTGAGACTTTATTAGGATGGGTTTTTTTGGAGCCTCCTTAGAGGAGGAGTCACTATGTCATATTTCCCGTGTGCGGCATGCACTACAACGAGAGTGGTTGGAGGCTCCATTATGAGAAAGTCAGCAGACGCACAGAGTCGCAGGTCAATAGCGAGAACTTATTCTTCCTTGGATGGATGATTAGGTATAATGATAATGTGTGGTGGAACTGCAGCAGCTGATTAGGAGCCCTTTAGAAAGAAGCAGCAGCCATCGCGATGCCGTAGGTCCGGCTTCCTCCCCGCCTGCTTGTCTGTGGGAAAGTTCTCTTCTTCTGGCGCTCCCAAGACGATAAATTGGAGTTGGCCAAATAAGGATGTCTTCTTCTAATTTGTAAGTCCCACACTGTCGGGAAAAAAAAAAAAACTCGGTGGGTGATCAGCACGGCAGTGGAAGCAGTAGGGATTTGAACGGACAGTCACTGTGCATGGTAATCCACGCCGAGCATCGACCACAGCGAGGAGTGGGATGTTACAAAAAAATTGTCGTGCCCAAAGCTGTAGCCTCCATAGCATTGCTTAGGCGGTCGATAAGGCTTTTATCCTGAGAAGACTTGGGACCAACCAATCCGATGTAATCGGGGAGACTTGATCCGTAGAGGTGATAATGTCATGTTTTTGCTTTCTCTTGACCTATAACTTTGAACTCTTTTCCGGGCACATGTTAGTAATTTTCTGCCTCCGAAAACTCAAAGAGGTCGTAGTTGTAGATTCGCCTTTGCTGGTATTAAATTTTGGATGAGGTTTGATGGTATCAAAAATGGCTGTCTTCGGTGGATGGTCATGTGGAAGTAGCATCCAGCCTGAGGTAGGTGCCTTGGCTCGGATTAGAACCCCCTGCCATACTGGCCGTTTCAGGTGGCCTTCCGGATCCATGTCCAATTTCTTTTTCAGATACCGCGCCGCAAGGAAAAAGTTGCCTACCCCGTTCCTTATAATACCCACTTACCAAGTAGGGGTAGGGCTTTGCGGACAGGTGGGACGTATGATGTAGTAGTTTTCTCAAAAGTGTTGGGGATGTAGTCCCTCAGGGCCGTCTCCAACTTTACATAGCGAGGAGTTCGGCTCTGTAATGTTCTTCGCTCCAATTTCCATCTTTGTGCTTCCTCATAAGCATAGGAAGCACATCTGCTGCACAAAATTTATGTAGCACCTATTTTTCGTCCATTGTCATCATAAATAAGTCGGATGCGGCGAACCACACCATAACCTTGAAAATATCATGTATTGCTCTGTAAGTCAGGCCTGGACAAACGTTGGACAAGAAGCAAGGTGTCCAACGTAGAAGTGCCCCTAGGCCAGGCTCGTCTCTCACTCCCGTCTCGTCCCTTAAGTGAGACCGCCAACCGGGAGCTGAGGAGGAAGGGGCCGGCTGCCCGCTTCGTGCCCGTCGGGCCTCTGGAAAGGCGCCAGAGGGCAATGCTGTGAAGAGGACCAATGGGAGATGTCGAGGACAAGCGACGTCAGGGAAGAGTAGGCCGGTGTAAAATTTTTTAGATTGATACATAAACAAAATTACTTCACTTCCCCACGCCCCCACCCACCACGGAGCCCAAGCAAGGGGAGAGCATGCTGGTATGGGGAAGGACCTCACCCAACAGCTCCAGGGGGTAGCGGGGAAGTAGACGCTATTCGGTTGCTAGTGTGTGGTGGCAGCGCGGGAACCATGCGGGTGCCCACCAGGCAACCTCCGCTTGTGGCCCTAGCCAACGCATGCCAGGCCGATTGACTGGTGGCTCGAAGCCCAACTGGACCTCCCGTCCTACCCAACCCCCTTACCGAAGGAGCGTGTTGCACCCACCTAAGGGAACTACAATTACCCATCACCCCCCACCTATTCCCTCACCCATCACCCATGCACCCCCAAACCCTTCACCCCCCACACCCTTCACTTCCCCCATCCCCCACACCCATTACCCATCACCCCACCCATTACCCATCACCCTACAATCAAAGGCTTCCTCAATTCTCGCAACCCACTTTTGTTTTTTCACATTCCGCTAAATAGCTGTCTAAAAAAAAGAAAAAAAAAGTGATCGATCATCCTCTAAGTGGGCTTATTACCTTCCCCCTGGGCCACCTGATTCCAAAATGTGCCATTGAGGTGTTTGCGCCACGGGGAGCGGAACCATATCCCACACGCACACAAACCAACACAACTTTCGCTATATATTTAGATAAATGTTTCCAGCTCTTTAGCAACGTGAGGCATTTGATGGGTGGTGCAGATATTCCTGAATTATGTTGTACAGATATTCATTTTCTTGAAAGGACTGTGTTTTCTCTCAGTACTGGAAAATCTTGTAGTATCTTCCTGGTCCTCTCTTTCTTTAGATTGGTCCAGTCCTTATTTCCATGAGTCCAGTTTTTCTCCTGACACGGTCTTCATTTCAACACTTATCTGAGCAAAGATTAGCATGACTTGTACAAAGACTACTGTATCTGGGCTTGCTACTCATTGTTGGGCTATTTCCAGTGGGAGTCCAGTTTTTGCGATTCCTGACATTTTCGAACATCACTCCCATTTTTCCTCTTCCTATGGTTTGGTCAGTAATAAAATGGATATACCATTATCTTCGTAAATGTTTGTTTGAATAATATTATCAAATAAAATTACTGTCAAATACATCACAAAAAAGAATGCCATTCTGAGAGAGTGAAGAACTATGCATGACCTTAATATTCACTTAAACTTCTTCGCCATTTAAAATATTTTGCGAAGCAAACATTTTACAATGAAGCATATCAATATAAAGCGGAATTGTATTACTTTCCCATTGATCTATTTCGTTTTTCTGATAAATGGAATTAGAACCATACATAATTAGCGGACTAATAATAACCTCATCAATTGGGAAATGACCCGAGTAATGATGTTATTTATTTAGTGTAACGATTAATTAATAATGCGTGGTTCTAATTCATTTATCAGAAAACGAAATATATCAATGGAAAGCTAATAAAAGTCCGCTTCTATTGATTTGTTGCTTGTAAAAAGTCTTCACGCAAAAATATTAAATGGCGAAGAGTTTAAGTGAATATTAAGTTCATGCATATTTCTTCAGTCTCATAATGGCATTTCTTTAGTGTATTTTACAGTTTTGTATTTGATAACATTATAGAACAATCATTTACGAAGATAACAGTGTATCATTTATACTGATAAACCATAGTTTACTGTATTCATGGAACACCTTTTTACTTGCCGATCCGATTGATGATGTTATTTTTTTAGTTAACGCTAATATATGCATGGTTCTAGTTCTTTTATCAGAAAACGAAATATATCAATGGAAAGCTAATGCAAATCCGCTTCTATTGATATGTTTCATCTAAAATGTTTTCGCGCAAAGTATTAAATGGCGAAGAGTTTAAGTTCATGTATATTTCTTCACTCTCTTATAATGGCATTTCTTTAGTGTATTTTACAGTTTTTTATATGATAATATTATAGAACAAACATTTACGAAGATAACAGTATATCATTTTTACTGATAAACCACAGGAAAGAAAATGGGGGTGATGTTCGAAAATGTCAGGATGTCCTGATAACTTCAGGGATTTCATAAGCACTTGCTCAATAACAAGATCTGGTGCTAACCCAGCCCAGTATCTGTCTGATCATCTAATGAAAAACAAACCAGATAGAAAGATCTTTTGATTGATGTATGACTACCTGTCAGAAAAACCTGGATTGAGGAGAACCCTCAATAATTGGTTTCTAGTTTGGTTTTATGCAATCATTTTGTACTGTGCAAAATAATGTGTTGTAATTGTTGTCATCAATAAATGAACAACTAGTCAGAGATAACAAACTAAATATTATATTCTACATTAGTTCCTCAATTAATTGATTCTAGTACAAATTTTTGTAACTGAAAATGAATGTTTTGACCTTTGACCTTGAAAATATAAGGTTTGACCTCTTACCCAGGGACCCACAGTAGGGTACGCCGTATAACAAAAAAAAAAAAAATGG
>JACEEZ010025181.1:0-29251 GCA_016584305.1 Chionoecetes opilio
AAAAACCCACGCCTTCTCACCCAACCTTTGCTACAGCTCTTCTCTCCAAGAGAGGGTGCCTTTCGTCAATGGGAGGATCGGCATCCCTGCCTGTAACTTTTATGATAAGACATTAAATTAGAAAGTGTAATTGATTTTGTCGAAAGTTTACTGTTGTCATTCTTTTATTGAAGCAATAAGCATCGCCACGTCAGCCGAACGCTGACGCACTTCACTGACGTACTTCGCTTGCTCCAGTAAGAAATTTCTTGCCGGTCGGGCAATCATCTTCTCAGGATGATTGAACAGCAACCAAAATTTGAGCAAGCGAAATTTTTTCTCCTTGCAACAAATGTTCTTGCCCCCCCCCCCCCCCCCCCCGCAGAAAACGCCTTAAGTTGTAGCCTTTTGATTATAAACAACATTTTCCGTAAGGACATTTATCAGAGCGTCAACACAACAAAATTTCTTATCAGGTCTCTTACCTTTAATCACACTATTTTTTTTAGTAGTTTAATCTAAACGCAGTTTTATTCAACCTATATTGAGTAGGGGGAGAAAACAATACCAATGTCTCTTAACGAGAGAAACTTTCCACACTCACATATAACCAAAGAGGTAAAGTAAAAGTACATGTAAAGTACATGATACTAAGTATTATGATTACATTATCATTTAATAGTCGTTCCTTAATTGAATGCATTGTTACATACAATAACTTAATATGTTTCTCGAGTCAAACGACTGTAGTCATATCGGAACCAGTGATATTTCGATCATGTCTATTCAGTTTATGTATTTTTTATTTCATTTTATTCTAGTCAATTTGTTCTGGTCATGACTGTTGTGTTATTGACATTTAAATGTTGTTATAATTACATGATTATTATTTACTAGTAGTACACTAATTAAAGTGCATATGGCTTGATGGAGTTACATAATGTGTTTTATTATTACGTAAACAGAATATTGTCATATCGGAACCAGCAATCTGCAATTCATTCTTGATATTGTCTTACACTATTGAAGCTGGTCATTGTAATTGGGTTATTGACATTAGATGATATTGACAGTGTAATGAGATTTTCATAATCGGTTCCATTTAATAAATATCATGTTCTACTGATATGTTAGTTTCAATTTTATCGGTTTTACCATACCATCTTGTCGAATACTTTTGATAACTGTATGTATGGGTTATTGGTGGCGCTGTTCGATTTTATGAGACACCGCTCCACCATGAGATGCAATTACAGACATTAGTGGTGTGTGAAGTGTTTGTGGTGACTGCACCTAAAGTCCCCTGGGATCATGCGAGGAGATAGGCGGGTTCCGGCGGTCCGGGTTTTCTTCTGCCCATATTCATAGTAAAAATTTGCAAACAATTGACCGTCGCACTATATCCTAATAAAGTTGGGGGCCTGGGACGGCGCGTTAAACTCCATATCACTCCCCTATCACAACCAATTACGATGAAAACCTCCTTAATAGATTCCTTGCCCCCGAGAAACAGTGAGACACCGAGTCACCTTCCTGTTACACTTGGCGTGTGCTATGTCTGTACTTCCTGGAGTACGAGGGCGGGCGGGTGTGAGGTAGGTTACAACCACAAAGGAGTGACTCATGTACCAGGCGTGGTCCTATTGGGGCACGCACGAAGCTTGCGCCAGGGATTAGTTGGTTAGAAGCTGGCAGACGAGAGTGGGAAGAGGAGGGAAGCGCGCGGGCGGGCAGACTGGCGGGAAGAGCGAGCAGGGTGGACAGCAATGATAGTATTAGAGGATGGGGGGGGGGGGGGGGGTTAAGTTTGGAGGACGGACCTGGGCGCCCACTTCAGGAGATGAGATCGAAACGAGTACAGTAGCTTTTTAGGAGTGGTGTCTTAAGTATTCATTTACATCCATACCCTGCCTTTTCGTTTATTCCCTCCTATTACTTATTACTTTATTCACCTTATATTTTAGACTTTATATATAATTCTTAGAAGGTAATAGAAGACATGGTGATCAATTTCATTTTATTCAGGAATTCCATCAGCTAGACTTGACATCCCGTACATGCAGGACTGTGCAATGTTGATATTACCAGAAATATGGGCTGAAATCATAATCATGGACATATTACCATAGGCAATAATAATGGTAAATTTGCGTATAATGACTCTTCTGTTAAATCACCTACACATGCAAAAACCAAAACAGATACTGGTAATAATTGTAAAATCAGTTATTAGCCTGACTATAACAAATAGAACAAACAAACAATCACCCCACACCCCCCACATATATATATATATATATTATATAATATATATATATATATATATATTATATATATTCTAAATTAAGGCAACAGTCAACACTCCATTTATGTTTTCTGCACGCTATTGGAAAATGTAACAATAACAAGTGCCATACAGCTATTGGGAGAGAACTGAAACTCGAGAAATGCACAGTGGTCGCTGGCGTTTTTAACTCAAAGGTTGGTCTACTGTGTTTTCCTCCGCGACTAATATTTTTCATAAATCAATTTCCCGATAAATATTGATGCACCGCATCTTAATACTAAAAAGACGTTCTTCTGTTTGTTCTAGTAAGTGTATGCATGACATGCATTACGATTGAACGTTCTAAGATAGCAATTTAAATGCAAATTACTCGCCTCGAGTGAGACAAAGCGTAATATATTTTTTACTGTTATTGTGGCCCCCATGTAAACTTTGGTCGTTTTCACCTGGGTGTTCTAAGACAGTACTGCGCGTCTGGCAAACCTTGTCAAAAGCAATAACAATGCTTGGAAAAACGAAGAATAAAGAATGCCGAATCGGCTTGTTGCTGTCTACTATTGTAGGATTATAATTGTGGAGGTCGACACGCCGCGGCAGGGAGTGGGTGGCGGGAGATTGTGGCGGGGGATTGAATCAAAAACATTGGTACTTCCACAGCGTCGACTCTTGCACTTCAGTCTTTCTATCTGATTGATACACAATAATAACAGGCACATAATGACTGCCCTAGGTATAGATAACTTCTAAACATACGTTATGGGACTGTTAATATCATAGAGTAGCTTTTACCTCGCCTCCTCAACTAGAACCTACTGGTTATTTGGGTTTAATACATGTTTTACAGAATCGGCTTCTATACAATTAATATAGAAGAAATCGTTCTTAAATTATACTTTTGGTGTTTTAAGGGCAGTGGAATAAGCTATTTTTCTTTCAAGTTGACACTTTTCAACCAAATTGTGGAGTTAACTGGCAGCGACACTGGCATTTTCGAGTTGCAAGTTCTCTCTAATTTACACTAATGATATCATTACTACAGATGCCAGAACACATAGATGGATACTTTAACATAACAACATTTAGGCAGATAATATAGCACTGCATTCTTTGGGGTTTTAACGTATGCAATGGTCACAACTGGTGTTTTTATTTCATTACTGGAAGCAAGGACAGATGCAAAAACGTTTCATTCAAGATGAAAAAAAGTGGAACCAGTGTACATGCTCTTCTTTTTCTGGTTTTCTGCCATGCATGCCATAATACATAGATTTAAAGATGAGAAAATTGTTGGTAGAGTAGGGTGTACTGGGGAAGGTATTAGAATATATTGATAATTTGGTGATCTTGCACGACAAGATGTTTTAGGTTTTATCGTGCTATTTTAAACATATGATGATACATAGGTATACAGGGAGAGAGGGAATTCCACAGAATGGTTAGAAATGCCTTATAAATTAATATATCCACATATGGGGACTGAAGGAGAGTATACTGATGCGAAAGTGGTTAGAGGCAATATCGAAAGCATGAATCACCTAGCATTATTAATTCAATGAAGGTGCATGACTATAGATGTTCTGAAACCTCAGTATAAGCGGAGAGGTTAAGTCCTTAAAAAGATTGATAATGAAGAGTTTGGGGTAGTACAGGTCAGAAAATTGGCGTATGACTTGAGTGGGTATATCAGAGATTAAAAAAAAGAGGTTCAAATGTGTTTAGGTTCTTCAATAATGAATACTAAGGTTAAGAACAAGTGGTGTGCCCAGACTACTGTCGACAGTAGTCTTTGGGTTGCCACAGAGGTGAAAATAATGAAACAATGGCATGCCGGTGGACAGATGAAGTCAAGCGGTAATAGATCATGAGGACATGCATATGTTGCCTGTTGCACTCAACAGAGAATGTGTCTGGCATGTAATGGATAGCAGAAAAACAGAGCACCATGGCAAAAGGAGTGAATGGGTATCACAAAAAACTTGAAAAGTGGATAAAAATTTTGGAGGATCTGGAGAGATTTTAGAGAGTGAAACGAGAGAACTATTTTATAGAAGATATTTGAAAGAAGTACAGTACAAAGAAAAGAAACTAATGGAATAATGGAAGAATGCTGAGAGAAAATGAGGATGTCCAAGGTAATAGAATATTTTGAGGAATTATGAGTGTTAATAATCCAGCATGAGTAGAAATAAGACACCACAACCATGGACAGCAAGCAATGATCTGTGTGTTGCTGATGAAGGGACGTTCAGTAGGAAAGTGACAAGGTTATTAAGGCACCACATTACTTTCCTACAGTGACATATAACAAGTGAGACTTGGACGTGTGATAAATACATAGGTCTAAGATTCAAGGCAGTGGATGAAGTTATCTGAGGAGTGGTTGACAAATGTGAAGTAGAATGGATGGAAAGTATCATGTACACTCATATGTATTCAATATTTCACCCTCAAACGTTAGAACTCATGATTACTTCCTGTGTGAGTTTGGTAATCTTCATGTCTTCAAACTCCATGGGGTAGTGTTTCCAGAGACTTGTGAGAGCAGTCCAATCCCGGGATATGAGTAGGTTGTGAATTCTTTATGCTGAAGCAATGTCCTTGGCTGTGGGGTAGGTGTCATTTGAGCCCTGAAAGTTTCCAAATTTGGTTAGTACAATATCATGACCCAATACAAAACATCTTTTCCCTTTCTTAATTTCTTAAATTCACATCCCCATATTACAGTTGTCATCTTTTTAATCCAAGCAGAAACTATAATGCCACAGAGTATAATGATATGCATAGTTTCTAAACCCGAGGTTTAAACTCAGGGACTGCGTGACCAATGGTGGACCTTGGGATTGTCATAATGGCCCGCTAGAGGATGAGTAAAGTTAATCATCCCGTGAATTACGACAGTTTATGAAGGAAAATATAATTATTCATAGTATGATTTTTGGTTGTAATTTTGTGTTAGTTTATTACGTAAATTAATCAAAATCAACATAACGTATTCCTTAAGTCAGCGTGTAAGCTGTAATTCAGTCCTGCAAAACATTTTAGGTACTTTGTTGGCGCTCAGGGACTTAACTATAAAAATAAGAATTGGCCCTCGATATTTTGAGTTGACACTCCGGCTTTAAACGCTAATTTCTTGTTGCACACACTCACACACACTCAAGTGAACCGTTACTATCCTTGATCACAGGTAGCTGATTGAAATACACCATGAGTAAAATTCCATTGTGTATGCAATCCTGCACGAATATATCTCTTGTACAAGATAATTTATTTGTGCTTTCTCACCAAGTACTGCATTAAGAGATTGTTTGGTTCACCTGGATTACTTTGGTCTTACTACTCTAAGATAATGCGACAGTACATCATGCCAAATGATGAATCTGATTTTTTAATAAGTATCTTTAAAATTCTTCAACACTACTACACTGAATGCTTTAGTGGTGGATCCTCATGGTACCATCCATAAAAGTGTGGTAAATCACATTCATATGGCATGGCTATCCCACTTCATTGGTGTCATATTTCGTGTACAAATCCTAGTTAATTAAAGGAAGCATCTTCACTTGTTACTTACCTTTCAGTCTCTGAATCAATCTGAGTCATCATGAATCAGAGTATAAGTGAATTGATGGCTGCAATAAAGCTATCATTATTGAAAGATTACTACTTTTATAATATTATTATACATAGAACAACTGTCTTAAGTCTCATTGTTGATAAGAAAGTGCTGGCAGGTTATACCAGGCATGGTCCACATGTTGCAGGGTAGCTATGCTGTCATGATACCAAATGACTGACAAAAGAAGCAAGCAAATATCTGTTCTGATGAGTGAAAATTTTGTGATACTTGTTTTGTTTATTACTATCTCCAGCATCACCTAATATATTGCTTGCCTTATTGCCCTAATTCAGATTGACTTATCTACTTAATACTAATATAGAAAAAATTCCACTTCGTGCATACTGGCTGCTGATCCCTCATCTTCGCCTCAGGTTCTTGGGCTGAGAATATACTTCTTTTTTTCACCTGTGCTGCCTGCCTTTCCTTGGCACCACAAGGGTCCTTGATCACAAGCAGCTATGGAAAAATATGTGAATAAAGATCTCCACCACCTAATGAACCTGCACAATAGTTATCATTGCTAATTTGCTATATATACATTTTGTATTCTCTAATTTAGGCTTTCTCTGCACAAATATATTTAACGCAGTTTTGCTCCTCCCTGTTATTTAATCCTGAAGTAAGGACCTTATTAGGAATCCACGTGAGCAGCACAGCATGTAAATATGAAAAACGTACAAATGTTGAAAGCACTTTTTAGGGCCCCCAAACTAGTTGTAATGCACGACATCCAATATGTTAATAAGAGAAATTCAGTTGGTAATCCTCAAAGTGTTCTACACTGAGTCAATTCAAATACGATTTTACGCATCTATTAAATCCAGCCTCTATACCTGAAATGAGATTCCGTTAAAGACAAGCTCACACCTTCCCCGACATGGTGTTCATTTTCCAGCCCAATGGAACAGGCTGCAATATCGTAGATCCTGCATGGAGTCTGAGCACAGAGTATTGGTTGGCGGGCTCTCTCGCTCTTAAGTTGTCATGTTTCTTTGCAGACACCCTGAACAGCCTTGTGGGTTAAAAGGGAATGGTAAAATATGAAAATTAGTTAGGTCGCATAAAATGTTGACCGTGAGAAGCCGATTAGGACGATATTACTTGTGATCTATGTTAGATTAATTATTGGAATGGTAGCATAAGTCCCTTCCAGTTACATATTACAGTTTAAATCCTTAACTTGCGCTGCCAATACCAGCGTGCCTATTCTTCCCTTCTGAATGTTGTGTTGTTTACCTTGAGCATTTTTTTCCTGTTTACTTTTCATTCCCATTATTCAGTTGGTAAATATCCCGATGAACACCGAACGCACTTGGTGGGACCAAACAATTTTTTTCTGGTGTGTTTTTATGTTTTTGAATGATTCTGCTAACTGTTTTCTGTCCAAACTTATTTATATATTATTTAAATATGTGTAAAAAAACAAAAATGACACAAAAAGGGACTAAACCAAACTAATACTATACCAAACCCTAACCCACTACCTAACCTAACCTAACCCTAAAAAAAAGCTACCTTCTATCTAACCTAAAAAAAAAAAAATAATAATTACGACAGAAACCTGTTAGCACATTAAATTCAAAACACAGGATATTTATTCTAGAGTTTGCCCCATACTCTTCTCCCCCTCCCACAAAACAAGCCTTGGGGACCTGGGGGAATGCGGGATATTTGGCTGGGTAACAAATATGCGTCGCAACCGACAAGTTTTGAGTCAGGATGTGTGAAAAAATTCGCTAAGCTAAGGACACTTCATTGGATTTCTTTGAGTCCCGAGAGTGTGACCTGACGATCCAAACATAATGATGACCGAAGTGTCGAGAACCCCCCCAACCCCCCCCCCGCTATGAGGTTAGTTAATTTGTTTAGGTTTGGTTAGGTTAGGTGGTTTGTGTTATGTGGTAAAGCCCCCCGCTAGGTTAGGGTTAATTTTTGAGTTGGGCAAATTTCTCTACAATATAGAAATTCCCTAGACTCAGAGAATTTTAAACCCCCCCCCCCCCCCCATAACACACTCCTTAACTACGTCTTTCCAACCGCATAATTTGTTCCCCACCCGAAAACCCGCATCCCCCACAGGTCCCATTTACCAAATGGGTAGAAACTTTAACCAAAACCATAAAAACACAACAGAAAAAATATGTTTCGTCACCAAGTGAGTTCGGTTGTTCATCTGGATAAATACCGCCCAAAGAATGTTTACACTCCTGCACACACTAATTAGGAATGGGCGCTCAATCCATATGTGCGTTAGCACAATGACCAACAGTAATCTTTCTCCACAAATACTGCAGGTAACGAACTTTATGTGCATCAGGGTGACCGCCTAGTTAAAGCCTTATTTTGATTATTGTATATACTACTCTTTCATTAATTGCCGTTGTTTTTTTGCAATATTGTTAAGATTTCTTTAAGCCTATTTACCTAATTTGAATAATGTACTGCGAACCTCGGAATATTGCGATAATAATCACTATTGCTTGCAGGGGCGGCTGGGCCGCAAGCCAAGGATGTTTACTGTCATGTTATTTCAAAGCTCAGCATTAATTTTCATTCCCTTTGCATATCCCACATCCTCCTACATACCTTATGGCGTCTTGGGGCAGAGATGAAGTCTTATCCGGGTGATAGTACTTCTTTTCTTGCCCAACGACCAGCAACTGCACTCTTTAGTACTTGGAGCCCATTTTGAAATTTGTTGTTGTACACGAACTGAGGTCTTGGTCTTGGTCTGTGGTCTCCCGTATGCATCTCCCCTGCGCCCCGCCGCGCCCCCGCGCATCTCCAGCAAAAAAATTCGCATTGACCCCTGTCTCTCACCTTCGGCCATTGAACTCTCTTATCCTCTATATACTATCCTTGGTGGGACAGGCAGAGCGATGGTCCAGAGGGATGTACTAGGCAGTGGAGAAGACGGTGAGCCGCGAGACGTGTAGAGGTTCTCGCGTGGGAGGGGCGCCTGGCCGCGCCGCTCCGCCTTCATAGCTTCGTCCAATCGTCCAAGTGATAGTATATGAGTGATAGGTACTAGAGGGGGATGTGGTGTTTCAAGTTTTTGAGGACGGACGCTGCCGCCATCTTCCAGGAGATGATCGAAACACAGTAGCTTTTTAGGGGTTTCTAAGTATTTCTATTTAAGCATCCCATACCCTGCCTTTTTCGGTTTATTCCCTTCCTATTAACTTATTCCCTTATATTTTGACTTTAATATATTCATTAGAAGGTAAATAGAAGAACCTATTGATCAATTTTTCATTTTATAAGGAATTCCATCAGCTATCCTTTGACATCCAGTACATGCATGACTGTGCAATGGTTTGATACCATAAAAATATGGGCCTGAAATCATAATCTGGACATATTACCATAGGAAGTTCAATAATGGTATTGCAGTATGAAATGAACTCTTCTGTTAGAATCACTCCACAATGCAAAACACAAACTAGATACTGTAATAATTTGTAAACAGTATTAGCCCTGACTAACCCATAGAACAAACAATCACGACACACACACATATATATATATATTATATATATATATATATATATAATATATATAATAAATATATATCTATATATAATATATAATATATATTATTATTATATCCTCTATTAAGGCAACCAGGTAAAAAACACCCTACCATTTATGTTTTCTTTCTGCACGATATTGGCAATGTAAAATAAAAGTGCATACAGTACTTTATACTAATTGATATCAATTACTACAGATGGCCCGGCACATATATGGATCTTTAACATAATCAAACAGAATGCAGATAATACTAGCACTGCATCTTTGGGGTTTTAAACGTGTGCAATGGTCACACTGGTGTTTGTATTTCATTATGGAAGGCAAGTGACAGATGCAACGTTTCATGCAAATGAAAAGTGAGAACATGTACAATGCTCTGCATTTTCTGCCATGCCTGCCATAATAAATAAGATTTAAAGAAGAAGAAAATTGTTGGTAAGTAGGGTGTAATGGGGAGATATGAGAATATAGTGATAATTTGTTGATCTGCACGACAAGAGTTGTTTAGGCTTTAGCAAACACCTATTTTAAAAATAGGATGTTGACATCCATGACAAAACATGGTTTTGAGGGGAACCCTAAAATTTAGAACACGAATGAAATTAACATTGCTGGCATGTTTTCAGAAGTGGATCAAATTAGGGGTTTTGTGCATGACAAACTTTGGGAAACTGAAAAATTGGGACACCCTAATATAATATATATATTATATATATATATATTTTTAATATATAATATATATATATATATATATATACCTATATTTTTGCATATATATATATATCTTAATTTTAATATATATATATATATATATATAATATATATATAATACGTATATATATATATATATATAATATATATATTTTATTATATATATATATATATATATATAATATATTAGTAATTTTTATAGTATATACGGGCAGGAGATTTTCTCTGAGACAGATCTCGTTAAAAAATGATAGCTAGTTCAGTGTTTAAGACAAAAGAGAAAATATCTTTAAGAAGATAATAAAACGCTGAATAGCAATCACTTTTTAAAGATATATATATATATATTTTATATATGATATATATATAATATATAATATAGTATATATAGATATATTATATATATATATTATATATATATATATATATATATATATATTATAAATATATGTATATGTATTTATTTATATATATATATGATATAAATATAGACATATATTATATATATATATATATATATATATATATATATATATAATGTATGATATATATTATATATTTTATATAGTATATATATATATATATATATTATTATTATTATATATTTTATATATATTATAATGTTATATATATATAAGTAGTATATATATAATATATTATATATATATATATATATTTATATATATATTATATATATATCTATATTAAAATATTAATATATATATATATATATATTATAATATATATCTATAATATTATATATATATATATATATTTAATATATATATATATATTATATTATAAGTATTATATATATTTATATATATTATATATTATAATATATTATATTATATAATATATATTCTTTATTTTATATATATATAAAACGGGGGTTTTAAACAGGGTTTTCGGGCAAATATTGAACAGGTGAAAGAACAGGAAATTCTAAGCAAAAAAATTTTCTATAACCATATGCTTTTTGAAGTTTCCCTTTAAAAAGTAAAGATGAATTTAAAAAAAAATTAGCGCGGCCAGTAATTTCCCCCATGGAAAGGGGGGTTGCCGCCCCCGGTGACATTTTGTATTTTTTTTAATCATAATGTTTACTAAAATGGAGCATTACATTATCTTAACAAATAATTGGTATTAATGGACATTTTATTACAAAAATAAGCAGACATGAAAAACAGCAGGGCTGTAAAAAACCAATACTGTACTGGCAAATTTAGCCCAGTCAAAAAGGGTTTTGACCCCGAAAAAAATTTCAAAGAAAGCGTTTTTTTGTTTTTTTGGTAAAATTACATGTAGGGAAAAACATACAAAAAAGTTTCCAAAAATAGGGTTTAAATACAAAGGGTCCAATGTGACTTTCCAAAAAATATGGCCCCCAAAAAGCTAAAAAAAATTTTAAAGGGGGATCGACTCCCCAAATTTTTTTTTTTTTTTTTTATTTTTTAAAAAACCTTTACATCTTTAAAAATTTGGGAAAAACAAAATAAAAAAAGTAAAAAAATAGGGGTCGTCTTGTGGAAAAATTTTGATTTGACGCATAAAAAAACGGGGTTGCGAAAAGAAAACGTGTTTTAAAGGGGGGCCCCCCCATAGACTACTCCCCGTTCAATATCAGTCGGAGAGAGTCGGAAAAGGGTGTCATTCAAAAAAGGGGAAATTTAAAGCCGCTAGGACGTCAAGGGCGATTTTTTTTTTTTCTAATTAGATCAAAAATTATAGCCCCCAAAAATAAAAAAAAAAATTTAAAAAAATAAAAAATTTTCATTTTTTTTTCTTTTTTTTTACTTTGGGGGACTTTTTGGGGGGATTTATACACCAAATACTTTATATGGGGGGAAAACAACATACTAAAAGTTTCCCAAAAAAATTGCACCACAAAGGCCCCTAACTTTTGACGTCAAAAGGACGATGACACCCCTCGCACTAAAAAAAAAACCACTTTTTCCTTTTTTTCAAAGCTTTAGCTGTAGGTTCAGAAGAGTACTTTTTTTATACTATATATGTTGATATAAAAATTTTTTTTCCCAAAAGTTTTATACAAAATTCCCCGGGGACAGGCGGGGGGTCATGCCCGTCATCAATGACGCCCTGACATACATGTACATTTTAAAAATTATGGGAAAACACAGTGCTTTTTAAGACCTATTTCATCCCCGGGAAAAACCGGTAAATTTTAATAGTTTTCTATTTTCATCTTTTCAGACATGCTCCTCACTCATTTGTCAAAATCCCCTTTCTTGACAGGGCCGAAATACCCTGTGAACAGATAAGTCCGTTGTTTTTGAAAAGGGGCCCCAAAGTGTATTTACAACCCCCGAGAAAAATTTTGAAAGTTGGAATTTTATTTTAAAAGTTTTTTCTGGCGCAGGTGAAGTTTTTTCCAATCATCACGGGAACTGGGACTGTTTTTCCTGAAATTTCCCCCACCCCCATTCAGTAGTGTCCATGGCCCCCACCATTTTTCCCATCCAAAGAAATCACTTGGGGGAAACTCCGAAGGGCATGATATTTCTTTTGCCAAGGAGGCCGGTGGCATTCGTTCAGGTGTAATAAAGCTTTTGGCTAAATAACCAACTTTTCGGCGGAGAAAAAATTTCCCTCTTTGCAGACAGTTTGTCTCCGGGTTTGCCCCCGAAAAATGCCACCATCGCTTTACACCCAGCTTTCTTCAATCTCAGCTATGTTTTTCTTAGGTGTGGTAAACATCCTTTTGCACAGCTATTTTAAGACAGAGTCTCCCTTCAAAACCTGGTGTAGACGATTTTTTTTGGGGTTTCCCAAAAAAAACGGAAAATGGTATCGCCCTCCCCGGGGAATGATTTCAGGAACAGAAGACTTTCTGCAGGGGCTCGTTTTCCAAAACAACTTTTTCATAACCTTAATGTTTTTATACTGTTGCAGGACTCCCTTTTTCCCAGTAGAAATAAAACTTGTTGCCCTCGCTGGTTGACGCGTGATGAAGTAACAACACCAATAGATCTGTATCTTCGCCCCAAAGAGACCCAGTCCTTTTTTTTGGGGTGGAAAATTGGGCAAATGCTGCCTTAACAATCTCCACATCTGCATTTCCCCCCTGAAATTTTATTACGTTTTCAAAACCCCTTTTCCTTCAGGGGTTGGGGAAACAGATTTATAAGAGACCCCCCGTTTGTTCTTCCAAAATTAAAAAAGGAAAAACCCCCTTTTTCCCGACAAATTTTTGCCTTCCGCAAAAAGATTCCCCTTTGTTACTTTTCGATTTTTGCGCCGTCTTGGGTGGGGAATGTCCCAGTGTTTTGGGCCCCCCAAAGTAAACCCTCAAATATATCGTATAGCCTTTTCCATAGTGCTTTTACTGTGAAAAAAGGGATAGTCGCCCGCGAAATTTGGGAAAAAATATGGGTTTTTCCCTTTGACCACTTCAGTGATGGAGGAAAAGGGAAACCCCCGTCCCAAAAACATTTTGTTCCACTTTTTTGGGACACCTTTAGTACCCGCGTATCTGAACTTTTGTTCTTTATAGCCCGCCATCAGGGTTTTTGCTTTGTTTTGGTTTTCGTAAAAAGAGTTTTTTCCCCCAAAAAGGGATGGTGGGTTTTGGTGAAAATTTATTTGGGGCCTCACCTATCAAAGGGGAAAAATCAGCAGTTTTAGACACCACAAGAAAAACCCTTTTGGGAAAAAAAGGAAACGGGGGGATTTTTTTGTCCTTAGGGAAAGTCAACTGCCCCAAAAAGAGCCAGGGTTGGCTTTTATGGGCCCCCTTTTTACTTTAAATGAAAACAGGATTGAACCCCCATTTTTGCCCCCTATTTTTCTGCCAATGGTAAAAAAAGGTTTTGGGAAAATTCACACCTTATTTTCATTGACACCCCGGGGATAATGTTTCGAAAAGGGCATTTCACAGGGAAAGGTTTAAAAGGGTTTGGAAATTTTTTCTGATTTTTTTTTAATTTAGAGGAGGAAAATAAAAAAAAAGGGTTACTTAAATTTTTAGCCCCAAATCTTTTTCCCCATCCAATGATAAACCCCTTTTCATGCCCTACGTCCAAAAAAAAATTTAAGGAGGGGTAGGGTTTGGAAACCCCCCCCCCCCCAAAAAACCGTTTTCTATCCCTAATTAGTTTTCTATGAGGAAAAAAAAATTTTTTTTTAAAGAACAAAAAAAATTTTTTAGAATTAAATTTTAAGATATATACAACTTTCACGTTTGTAGGGTTTAATAACAAAAAAAAATTGCCCGATAGGGGAAAAGATCCCCCTTTAAAAATTTTTTAAACTTTTGGGGGGCCCTATTTTTTGACGCACATTTGGACCCTTTGTGGTAAAACCCTATTTTGGTAAAAATTTTGTAGGGTTTTTCCCCAATGTAATTTCTACCAAAAAAAAAAATTAAAAAGCTTTTTTTGGGAAATTTTTTCAGGGGGGAAAAGGGTTTTTTTTTTGATTTTGACCCGGACTATAAGTGGCAATGGGATCGGGGGGGGGGGAGGAAGGAAGGATAGGCTGCGAGGGCCCCAAGTCGATCAGCTGAAAATTTTACGTGTTTTCCCCCCTAACCCTCCTTTTTACAATTTCCATGTTTGCCTTTTACAGTATTGTTTTTTTACAGCCCTGCTTTTTTTTCATGTACTGCCCTTTTTTAGTAAAAAACATGTCCATTTAAAACCAATTGTGGGTTATAAGATATGTTTAAAGCTCCATTACTTTGTAAACATTAGGGTTAAAAACATACAAAAAATTTACCGAGCGGCAAAAGCCAGCCATGGTGAAAATTAAAAACCCCCCCGGTTTTTTTTTAAACTTTATCTCACGTCCCCAAAGGAAGCTTCAAAAAGCATATGGTTTTTAGAAATTTTTTTGGGTTAGGGAAAAAAAATGTTCTTTCACCTGTATCAATATTTGGGAGAAAAAAAAGTGTTACACCCTGTATATATATATAAAAATATATATATATTATAATATATAATTTTATATATTTTATTATATATAAAATATATATATATAAAATATAAAAATTATATATTATATATATATAATATATAATTTTTATATATAATTAAACCGCAATTAGTTTAGTTAATACTATGAAAAATGTAATTGAAATATGTAATTGAACACTAACTGTGCTGTAATTGTAATTGTAATTGTAATTGTAATTTGGAAATATTAAAATTGAGTAATTGTAATTGTAATTGTAATTAACATTTTTTTCCATTCCTTATAATCGTAATTGTAATTGTAATTGACCCAAACCAATGTAATTACTCCAAGCCTGGTATATAGCAGTAGAAGTAGTAGTAGTATAATATAGTAGTAGTAGCAGTATATTATAGTATATTATAGTATATATAGTATATTATAGTATATTATAGTAGTAGCAGTAATAGACGCGTTTTGCCGAGGGTTCAGCTTTCAGTGCCTTTCATTCCGAGCGGTGTCTTTGTTACCTTGTGTCCGCGGGCAGCCAGAGCCTCTAGCAAGGGCTTGAACACATGTGTGTGACTCTCAAATGTCACAGGGATAAGTACAAGGATCTTGTAGGACCTCTCAGGGGGCTGCAGATCCCCGGTGGTTCTGCCCACCAGGACAAAAGTCAGCATGCACAGCGTCACCGCCTTCATCTGTGGACGAAAGAGTGAAAACGCGTCTCAAGGAAGCCTTCTTGGTGCATCTGAATTTATTGGAAGGAAATATTCACAATAATTTTGTAATCTTTTACATTTTTGGAGAAGATGTTCAGTCTCCTTTTCTCCCAGCAACCATCCATTAACGCCAATTAATTAAAGTGGAAAGCTATTAACATGGTATTATCTAAACATAACCCATAACCAATGCACTCACTGAGTTAATGGAAAGAAAAAGAAACCTTCCTCAAAACACTATCACCACCACTACCTGCACGAGGCTCTTTATAATAAGGTGACGTCCCGACTGGATGAATCCCCTTAACACTTGCTGAGATTCTCCTTCTTTGCCACAGCACAGGTAAGGGTTGCAGAAACCCACACAGACGTGCACCACCTAGCTACACAGCAAGCATGCAAGACTGACTGAGGAACACTAGTGCGTGTATAATGTTGAAGGCCACTGATCGATAAAATGGTGCAGAGTCATCGTTACGAAGACCTGTGTAGCTATGATTATTGTGGGAATTTATATCACATACATATTTAATCTGAGGGTTCTCTTACCTAACAATCAAACCCATGTCTATCTCCCGACACATCATCCCACCTAATTAACTAACTAGGATACTTATCGGTGGATAGTGGGTTGAAATGCGGATCAGGTGATGATTAATACTGCAATGGTCTTGTGATCCTATGTGGTCGCCCGTGTTCAGGGCCGCCCGTGAAATACAGAAGCGGTGGGCTGGAGACGGTATGTTGTCGAGACGTCAATGGTTATCACACCAATAACTTGACGCGGCAATTGTTATCTCTTGTGTTGCTAAAACACGTCCTTTGATTATAACTATATATGTACAAAATTAACGTATGTACAAATCTCTTCTTTATAATCAGAGAAGAGATATTAACTCGATGGAGGTGTGGAGTGAACTGATACTCCAAGGTGGGCGGCGAGCCACCGCTACCTGGTCCTAAACCACGTATATTATTCCCTATGGCCTAGAATCTAATGACGATAGCCAATGACCGCGCTCCAAATTAAGGTGCTAATTATTTAAGTGCAATGCTTATCAACCACTGGGAATATTAATTTATCCTATCCCAGTACTAATCATTTACTTAAATTACCTTAATTATTACCCATTACCTTTACAAATATATATACATATCCCTATACGCGCCCTCCTATTATGAGCGGAAAATACCTCTCACTAGGGGGGGGGGGAACAAACTACCACTCTACCAATTACACTGGTCGACAAAAAAAAATCGAAGATATGGTTCTGGACTAAATGAAGCTGATTATAGGTAAATCGACCCTGCTGAACTCGAATCTGATGTTCAATTAACTCTATCACGTTCAGTTTTTGAGAACCAGACGCAATTCATGAAAAAATATGGGTAAAATCAGCAGAAATAGGTTTCACCAATGTTTTCATTTTAAACTCTTAATCTTTTCTTTTCTCAAGCCTATTTAGGGCAGTGCAGTGTTTTTGAATCAGTGTGGTTTGTGCAGTGAGCAGGGGAGGGTGTGCGCGCTGCGTATTGGCGAGGGGTTAGCAGGCTGTGTAGTACATGTTTACCTACTGATCGTACAGCTATTGACATATGTTTAAACATTTTCTTTTTCTTTGCAGATATGATGTGTTTGATTTAGTGGAGTCCTAATTTTAGTTGGTTTACCGATATATAGTACCTTGTACCGGGCTGTGATGGAGCGCCGTACTGTGTGAATGCATCGGACAGTTTTGTTACATATGTGGAATTTTTACCCCTGACAGTCTGAAGAAACCTCTTACAAGAATGTTAAAGCATGCTTATCTGCATTACTTCAAGTGCCGTATAGGTGGTCAAGATAAGAAGTGGGCCCCTCACGTAGCATGCAACCCCTGTGTGAACCACTTGAATGAATGGATGCGTGGCAAACGGCCATCAGGCATGGCATTCGCATCCCAATGGGAAAAAAAAGGCNCGCGGGGAGCAAGTGAAATTTCGCTTGCAAGCGGTCACTTTTCTCTTGCTGTATCCCCGCAGAAAACGTTCTCCGTCGAGAAGGCGACGCGACGGCTGAGATGTAAGCAAAACAAAGATCAAATGACTATTTTGACCCTCTAAATATTTTCACACTGAGAAGTATCCTATACCGTCTTAGTCAAAAAAGTGTGCAGATTCAGGAAGCGTGCTTAGAAATTTAATGTGATCATAAGTAGCCGAGCAATGAGGTGATGAAGCCAAACAATGGGAGGAAATGTTTATGCACTGTTTTACTTAACCCTTGTTTTCGTATCTTTATACTTACATTACAGTTATAAATGTAGCCTATACTAATGCGATGTAAATTTTCTTCAGGAAGCCGATAGTGGTCTCAGTTTTTCTTAATATCCAATGGTATTGTCAGCAAATCGGGTAAGAGTGAGGTGTGTGAAGTTGTTGATTTTCGATTGTTGACATTCCAGTCATTAATTCCAGCTGTTCGAATGCATATAAAGGAATATATAGTATATACAGCTGTGACGATTATATTATCCTTAATTACACGCCGCAACCTCCCTTATTTGATTCAAACTTTTATCAATCAATCAATCATTGGGGGCATACGCCGGGGGGCGCGTCGCCTCGCCCACCCTACGACGCCACTCCCGAGGGTCACCACGCGCGAGTTTCCATGCAGGCTCCTTTCCCATACCAAGCAGCTCTCGACAAGAAACATCAACTTGCCCCAGCCACGAGCCTTGTGGGCGCCCCCTTGGCCTCCTCCACGCCGGATTGTCTCTTACAGATACAACCCGATGGGAAGGATCGGTTTCAGGGTAGCGTGCCACATGCCCATATAGCCGAAGTTGGCGCTGACGGACTATGCAGGTAATAGGCCTCGATTCAGTCTCACGGTGCAATCGCTGATTTGACACGTAATCATCCCAGCGATACCCCATGATTCTGCGAAGACACTTATTACCAAAGGCATTGATTCGTCTCTTCAAGTCACTATTTAGTGTCCATGTCTCACAACCATAGAGTAAGACAGGGATCACAAGCGATTTGAAGATCCGGATCTTTGTCCTCCTGCACAGGTACCGACAACGCCAAATACTCCTGCTGAGCGAGTCCATAACCGTGGGCTATACCAATCCGCCGTAAGACTTTTTTACGTGATCCGCAGTCATTATGGACTGCGTTACCAAGGTATGTAAAACTTTCCAAGATCTCAATGTCCTCGCCACACGCATGAACAGACTGTACTGCTTCATCTAGTAAGTCTCCAAACACCTGGACCTTGGTCTTGAGCCAGGAGACCTCAAGTCCCAAAGGCTTTGCCTCCTCGTGCAGCGCCTCGAAAGCCATCACCAGGACCTCCAGCGACTCAGCAAAGATTACTGCATCATCGGCAAAAACAAGATCAGTGATCTTGGTGTTGCCAACGGATGCTCCACAATCACTTTGATCTACAACCTTGTCCAATACCCAGTCCATACAAGCGTTGAAAAGTGATGGGGCAAGGACGCACCCTTGCCTCACTCCTGTATTCACAGGAAAGAAGCCGGATACAACTGCCCCACACTTCACAGCACTCTCAGTCCCAGAATACAGACCAGTTATCAAACCAATAGTCCTTGCAGGAATCCCTCGAAGTCGCAGAAGATCCCAGAGTGACTCACGATGCACTGAGTCAAACGCCTTCTTGAGATCAACATAGGCTGCAAGCATCCCCTGTCGAAACTCACGTCGGCCTTCCACCAGGACACGAAGCGCTAGGATACGGTCCGTTGTTGACTTACCAGGCGTGAACCCAGACTGCTGAGGTCTCTGATGCTTCACCAGATGGCTGCGAATCCGTGTCAGCAATAGATGGGCAAGCACCTTGCCTGGTACGCTGAGCAGTGTAATACCGCGGTAATTGTTGCAGTCCTGACGGTCCCCTTTCCCTTTCCAGATAGGGACGACCAAGCCCCCTTTTCCAGTCAGGAGGAATGGTACCTGATTGCCACACGGCAGTCAGGACAGCATGCAACCCGTGGATCATGGCCTCACCCCCAGCTTTGAGGAGCTCCGCACTGATATTACAAACACCAGCTGCCTTTCCACCCCTCAACTTTGCTACAGCCTCTCTGACTTCGTCAAGAGAGGGTGCCCTTTCGTCAATGGGAGGATCGGCATCCACTGCCTGTAACTTTTATGATAAGACATTAAATTAGAAAGTGTAATTGATTTTGTCGAAAGTTTACTGTTGTCTTTCTTTTATTGAAGCAATAAGCATCGCCACGTCAGCCGAACGCTGACGCACTTCACTGACGTACTTCGCTTGCTCCAGTAAGAAATTTCTTGCCGGTCGGGCAATCATCTTCTCAGGATGATTGAACAGCAACCAAAATTTGAGCAAGCGAAATTTTTTCTCTTGCAACAGAAATGAATCTGATCCCTTAAGGACGCCGACATCCTCGCCACGTTCTCTTTGTACCTGAACAACGACAACAACAATCAGACGACCAAGACCACTCCGCCACACAGCCTGTCTGGCCTTCTTATCACGCAGGTCTCCCGGAGGACGTCATGAACCACAGGCTGAATATACACACTGGACTGCTGAGGGAAACTAACTTTGACTTGGTGATGATGTCAGTAAGGGCGTCGACGATGCTGTCAGCAGTAAGTTCCTCCCACACCAGCATTCGACCCAAACCAGAGTTTTCCACGAACATGGCGTTTTTGGGATGCTCACTGAAGATGGGGAGGACGAGGAGGGGCGTGGCGTGAAAGATGGACTCATGAAGGCTGAGGAGGCCGCCGTGGGAGATGAACACCTTCACGCTGTCGTGAGCTGCGGTACAAAGGGCATGTCAGGCGGCTGTACCAGACCTGCAACAGGCAAGAACACAACACAAGACTCCAAGTGGCAGAGAGCCTCTCATTGTAATGGTGTGGCCGACTTACCGAGGACGTCCTGCTGGGGGAGCCAGCTGCTGATTCTGACGTTGTCAGACACGCCCTCCAGCTCTCCCTCATACTTCCAGAGGACCCGCTGTGGCAGTCTGCGGAAAGCCTCAAGGAAGGCTTGGCGGTACTCGGGCGGCATGGTTTCACCGCGGGCGACGGAGCCCAGACTGAAGTAGATGACGCCTGCAGAGCCCGCCCCCGCCAGCCACGACTCGAGGTCCTGTGATGAAGGCGAGGGATGCCGAAAAGTAAAGGTCCCTCAATCATGACAATTAAGTATAAAACTATGGCAAATGATGTTGTTTACCTTTGGCAGGGGCTTGGCGGGGCGGCAGTGCATGGCGCCCACCTCCACCTGTGAGGGCAGGAGGGGCAGCGGGGTAGTAATGCTGAAGTGAGTGTTCATCAGTGTCAGACTCTGGTTCCTCTCGAGCTCCAGCAGCGGCGGCAGGTCCGGGAACTGTGCTGAAATCTGGAAAAAACAACAAAATTCTATTTAGTCCAGTGGTAGAATGCCGTATTTTCTGAAAAGCTTGCAATGTCTCCCTAAAATCATTTCTTTGCATTTTTCGCTAGTTCATATCATCTAGTATCAGAATCCACTGGGTGTAGACTTTACACCGGCTTGCCTTTTTCAAAATCCAAGATGGCGCCCAAATTGCTGTCACAATGCTAGAAATGCTGCAACTTATGAACGAACTGGCATAGGAAGGTGATCTCGGTGTCTACACCTAGGTTCTCGGGGGCAAGGAATCTATTAATGGGGTTTTCATCTTAATTGGTGGTGATAGGGTGAGTGATATGGAGTTTTAACGTCGCGTCAGCACTTTATTAGACTCAAATTTACACAAAACAAAGTTGAACCAAACAGTTGAACAAAACAGTTGAACCACCTGTTATGTGAACAAATCCTGAACGACGAGGATTTCCTCAGTAATGCCGCACATGATCATCACCTTGTAGTGTCTACAGACGATGACATTCCGACTGAAGTATTCAAAGGGCAAAAACAACCTCAACCGGAACTGGCTTCCAAGCACGAGGAAGTAGACATCCGCATGACACAGCAGGCCATTTTCATTGGTATCAAAATTGGTATTTTCAAAAGTATCCACATGCAAAAGTACCCGTTGATGCTGATGACACCGATGTGTTTGCCTTACTTCTCTACCATTATGATAACCGAAACCTGCAGTGTGCCATGATCATGGAATCTCCAATTTATGGACGAACCAGTGTTGACATCCCAGCAACAGCGAGGAAACATCCCAATATCACATCACAGATTCTCGCACTGCATGCACTTAGTGGGTGCGACACTGTGGCAGCCACATATGGAATTGGAAAGGTCACTGCAATATCCATAGCACAGAAGAAATTTAAGCTTGATACTCTCGGTAAAGTTGATGTTGATATGAAACTGGTCGAGATGGAAGCGACTGCATTTATGGAAGCAAGCTCAACTGCGATTCCATGACAGTGCCGCCAGCGCAAGTGGGCCCTAAAAACTGGAAAAAGTACCAACTCTGCTCCTAAACTCTGCTCTCTCCCACCAACAACTGAAGCATTTGTTCAGAATGTACTGAGATGCCACTATCAGGTTGCACACTGGTATGCGGCCCTGCAATCGGAACCTCCTCCTCTCAACCCAGTCGAGTTTGGATGGGAGGCAGACCACGCGAACAAAGCTTTATCTCCTCGCACTGTACTTGGAGAAGCCCCAGTAGCTCCTGAATCCGTCCTGAAGCTCATACGATGTGGGTGCGCATCAGAGAGAGCCTGTAAAGGCAACAACTGTGAATGTACCGGGCGCCTTGTTGCATGCTCCATCTTCTGTGCCTGTGGAGCAAGATTGGAATGCAACAACCGATTTAACAGGAAGGTGTCTACTGATGGTGAAGATGAGAATGTGATCAACGAGTCTGACGAGGACGACAACTAATTGCACCATGTTGTTAATTTGCCACATACTTTCAAGCAGAAGGCGTTTTCTTACCATGTTACATGATACTAAGTATTATGATTACATTATCATTTAATAGTCGTTCCTTAATTGAATGCATTGTTACATACAATAACTTAATATGTTTCTCGAGTCAAACGACTGTAGTCATATCGGAACCAGTGATATTTCGATCATGTCTATTCAGTTTATGTATTTTTTATTTCATTTTATTCTAGTCAATTTGTTCTGGTCATGACTTGTGTTATTGACATTTAAATGTTGTTATAATTACATGATTATTATTTACTAGTAGTACACTAATTAAAGTGCATATGGCTTGATGGAGTTACATAATGTGTTTTATTATTACGTAAACAGAATATTGTCATATCGGAACCAGCAATCTGCAATTCATTCTTGATATTGTCTTACACTATTGAAGCTGGTCATTGTAATTGGGTTATTGACATTAGATGATATTGACAGTGTAATGAGATTTTCATAATCGGTTCCATTTAATAAATATCATGTTCTACTGATATGTTAGTTTCAATTTTATCGGTTTTACCATACCATCTTGTCGAATACTTTTGATAACTGTATGTATGGGTTATTGGTGGCGCTGTTCGATTTTATGAGACAACAGCTCCACCAATTGAGATGAAATTACAGACATTAGGGGTGTGTGAAGATGTTTGTGGCTGAATGCACCTAAAAGATCCCCTGGGATCATTCGAGGAGAGTAGCGGGTTACCGCGGTCCCGGGTTTCTGTCTGCCCCATATTCATAGTAAAATTGCAAACAATTGACAGTCGCAATATAGTCTAATAAAGTGCTGACGCGACGTTAAAACTCCATATCACTCACCCTATCACCACCAATTAAGATGAAAACCTCCTTAATAGATTCCTTGCCCCCGAGAACCTAGGTGTAGACACCGAGATCACCTTCCTGTTACACTTGGCGTGTGTATGTCTGTACGTCTGGATGTACGAGGGCGGCGCGGGTGTGAGGGTAGGTTACACCACAAAGGAGGGTGACGTCATGTACCAGGACGTGTCCTATTGGGGCACGCACGAGCTTGCAGCCAGGGGATTAGTTGGTTAGGAAGCGTGGCAGACAAGAGGGGAGAGGGAGGGAAGCGCGCGGGCGAGCAGACTGGCGGGAAGAGCGAGCAGGGTGGACAGCAAGGATAGTATATAGAGGATAGGGGGGGGGGGGGGGGGTTAAAGTTTGGAGGACGGACGCTGCGCCATCTTCAGGAAATGAATCGAAACACAGCAGCTTTTTAGGGGTGTCTTAAGTATTTCTATTTAAGCATCCCATACCCTGCCTTTTCGTTTATTCCCTTCCTATTACTTTATTCACCTTATATTTTGACTTTATATATAATTCATTAGAAGGTAAATAGAAGAACATAGTGATCAATTTCATTTTATTAAGGAATTCCATCAGCTAGACTTGACATCCAGTACATGCAGGACTGTTGCAATGTTGAATACCAGAAAATATTGGGCCTGAAATCATAATCATGGACATATTACCAATAGGCAGATAATAATGGTATTGCAGTATGAATGACTCTTCTGTTAGAATCACCTACACATGCAAAAACCAAAACAGATACTGTAATAATTTTTAAAACAGTATTAGCCTGACTATACCAAATAGAACAAACAAACAATCACCCCCACACCCCCCACATATATATATATATATATATTTTTATATATATATATATATTTTATATATATATATATATATAATATATATATATATTATATATATATATATATATATATAATATATATATATATATATTCTAATTAAGGCAACAGTCAACACTACCATTTATGTTTTCTGCACGATATTGGAAATGTAAAATAACAAGTGCCATACAGCTAATTTACACTAAATGATATCAAATTACTACAGATGCCAGGCACATAGATGGATACTTTAACATAACAAACAATAAGGCAGATAATAATAGCACGCATCTTGGGGTTTTAACGTGTGCAATGGTCACAACTGGTGTTGTATTTCATTATGGAAGGCAAGGACAGATGCAAACGTTTCATGCAAGATGAAAAAGTGAGAACCAGTGTAACAATGCCTTCCATTTTCTCCATGCATGCCATAATAAATAAGATTTAAAGATGAAGAAAATTGTTGGTAAGTAGGGTGTACTGGGGAAGTATGAGAATATATTGATAATTTGGTGATCTGCACGACAAGAGTTGTTTTGGGTTTTAGGCTATTTTAAAACATAGGATGATACATAGGTATACAGGGAGAAGAGGAATTCACAGAATGGTTAGAAAGGCCTTATAAATTATATAGCCACATATGGGAGACTGAAAGGAGAGAAAACTGATGCGAAAGTGGTTAGAGGCAATATCGAAAGCATGAATCACCTAGCAGTATTAATGAAAATGAAGGTGCATGACATATAGATGTTCTGAAAACACTCCAGGGATAAGAGGAGAGGGGTTAGTCTTAAAAAGATTGATAATGAAGAAGTTTTGGGGGGATTACAGGCAGAAATTGGCGTATGAATTGAGTGGTATATCAGAGATATAAAAAAAAAAGGTTCAAAATGTGTTTAGGTTCTTCAAAGAATGAATACTAAGGGTTAAGGAACAATTGGTGGGCCAAAGACTACTGTATACAGTAGTCTTTGGGTGGGCACAGAGGTGAAAATAAGGAAACAAATGGCATGCCGGTGGACAGATGAAGTCAAGCAAGTAATAGATCATGAGGCATGCATATGTTGCACTGTTGCACTCAACAGAGAAATGTGTCTGAGCATGTAAGGGATAGCAGGAAAACAGAGCACATGCAAAAGGAGTGAAATGGGTTATCACAAAAAAATTGAAAGTGGATGAAAATTTGGAAGGAATCTGAGTGAGATTTTAGAGAGAATGAAACGAGAGAACATATTTTAGAGAGAATATTTGAAAGAAGTACAGTACAAAAAGAAAGAAACTAGATGGAATAATGGTGAAGAGATGCTGAGAGAAAATGAGGATGTCAAAAGGTGAATAGAATATTTTGAGGAATTAATGAGTGTTAATAATCCAGCATGGAAGTAGAAATAAGAGACACCACAACATGGACAGCAAGCAATGGGATATTTGTTTTGCATGATGAGAGGACGTTGAGTAAGGAAGTGAAAAAGGGTATTAAGGGACAACATTATTTCCTACAGTGACATATACAAGTGAGACTTGGACGTGGAATAAATACCATAGGTCTAAGATTCAAGCAGTGGAAATGAGTTATCTGAGGAGTGGTTGACATGTGAAGAGAATGGATGGAAAGTATCATGTACACTCATATGTATTCAATATTTCACCCCAAACGTTAGAACCATGATTACTTCCTGTGTGAGTTTGGTAAATCTTCAGTGTCTGCAAACTCCATGGGGTAGTTTTCCAGAGACTTGTGGAGAGCAGTCAATCCCGGGAGATGAGTGTTGTGAATTTCTTTATTGTGAAGCAATGTCCTTGGCTGTGGGGTAGGTGTCATTGGAGCCCTGAAAGTTTCCAAATTTTGGTTAGGAAAAATATCATGACCAATACAAAACATCTTTTTCCCTTTCTTAATTTTCTATAAATTCAAATCCCATATTCAGTTGTCATCTTTTTAATCAAGCCAGAAACATATAATGCCACAGAGTATAAATGATATGCATAGTTCTAAACCCGAGGTGTTAAACTCATGGCCTGCGGACCAAATGTGGCCCTTGGGATTGTCATAAGTGGCCCGCGAGAGGATGGTAAAGTTTATCAGCCCGTGAAATTACGACAGTTATGAAGGAAAATATAATATAATTAATGTATGATTTTGTTGTAATTTTGTGTTAGTTTATTACGTAAAATTAATCAAAATCAAATAACGTATTCCAGTTAAGTCATCGTGTAAGGCTGTAAACTTCAGTCCTGCAAACATGTTACGTACTTTGTTGGCGCTCGAGACATTAACTATAAAATAAGAATTGGCCCTCGGAATATTTTGAGTTTGACACTCCGGCTTTAAACGCTAATTTCTTGTATGCACACACTCACACACACTCAAAGTGAACCGTTACTATCCTTGATCACAGGTAGCTGTGGAAATACACCATGAGTAAAATTCCATTGTGTAATGCAATCTGCACGAATATATCTCTTTGTACAAAGATAATTTATTTGTGCTTTCTCAGCCAAGTAGCTTTCCTTAAGAGATTGTTCAGCCTGGATTAATTTTGGTCTTACTACTCTAAGAATAATGCGGACAGTACATCATACAAATGATGAATAACTGATTTTTTAATAAGATCTGTAAAATTCTTCAACAACTACTACAACTGAATGCTTAGTGGGTGATCCTCATGGTACATCATAAAGTGTGGTAAATCACATTCATGGCATGGCTATCCACGACTTCATTGGTGTTCATATTTCTGTGTAACAAAGCCTAGTTAATTAAAGAAGCATCTATCACTTGTTACTTACCTTTCAGTCTCTGAATCATCTGAGTCATCAATGAAATCAGAGTATAAGGTGAAATTATGCTGCATAAGCATACATTATTGAAAGATTACTACTTTTATTAATATTAATTATTACATAAACAACTGTCTTTAAATCTCAATTGTTGATAAGAAAAGTGCTGGCAGTGGTTATACCAGGGATGGTCACATGTTGGCAGGGTAGCTATGCTTGTCATGTACCAAATGACTGACAAAGAGCAAGCAAAATAATCTGTTGCTGATGAGGAAAATTTTGTGATACTGTTTTTTTTTTTTACTATCATCCATCATCACCCCATAATATATTGCTTGCCTTATTGGCCTAATTCAGATTTAACTATTACTTAATATTAATGAATAGAAAAAATTTCCCCCCTTCTTGCATATGGCTGCTGATATCCTCATCTGTCGCCCCCAGGGTTCTTGGGCTGAAGACTATACTTCTTTTTTCACCTGTGCTGCTGCCTTCCTTGGCACCACAAGGGTCTTTATCACAAGCAGCTATGGAAAAATATGTAATAAGATCTCCACCACCTAATGAAACCTGCACAATAGGTTTTCATTGCTAAATTTGCTATATATCATTTTGATTCTCTAATTTATGCTTTCTCGGCCAAATAGCCTCTAGCAAGGGCTTGAACACAATAGTGTGACTCTTAAATGTCACAGGGATAAGTACAAGGATCTTGTAGGACCTCTCGGGGGGCTGCAGATCCCCGGTGGTTCTGCCCACCAGGAAAAAAGCCAGCATGCACAGCGCCACCGCCTTCATCTGGGGACGAAAGAGTGAAAACGCGGCTCAAGGAAGCCTTCTTGATGCATCTGAATTTTTTGGAAAGGGGAAATATCCACAATCATTTTGTAATCTTTTACATTTTTGGAAAAGATGTTCAGCTCCTTTTCCCAGCAACCATCCATTAACCCCAAATTATTTAATTAATTAAAGTGAAAGCTATTAATAGGGTATTACCTAAACATAACCATAACCAATGCACTCCTGAGGTAATGGAAAGAAAAAGAAACCTTCCTCAAAAGACTATACCCACCACATCCCTGCCCGAGGCTCTTTATAATAAGGTGACGTCCCGACTGGATGATCACCTTAACACTTGCTGAGATTCTCCTTCTTTGCCCAGCACAGGTAAGGTTGCAGAAAACCCACACAGACGTGCCCCCACCTAGCTACACAGCAAGCATGCAAGACCTGACTGAGGAACACTAGTGCGTGTATAATGTTGAAGGGCCAAATGACCGATAAAATGGTGCAGAGTTCATCGTTTTCGAAGGCCTTTGTAGCTATGTTGTTGTTTTTCTTTTTTATTGTGCTCCCCTTTTTGGGGGGGGAAACGGGCTAACAAAGAAGCCCGTAGGGGGTGGCTCTTTTCACGGCCTAGTAGCTATTATGGAGGGGGGTGACTGTTACACAGATCTGCGAGCATTTGGGTATAGGCAGAGGCTATTGCTAGTGCCCCTGCTTCGTTATTTTGTGTCTGGGATCCAGGCCATACGGTGGCGAAGGGGGTGGGTCACTGGGCATCGGAGGATGTAGTGGTGGAGGGGATCATCCTCGGTTTCGAAGCAGTACGGGCAGGGTTCAGGGGCAGTCTGTAGGAAACTGTGAGGCGCATCGGTAGCCAAGGCGGAGCCGGATTAGGCGGAACACCCACTCTGATGTAACTGTGAAGGTGAGGGTTCCCCCTCGGGTCGCTGTGCGTACCACTCACCGACTTGACCCCTCCCCATTGCATCTTCGAGAGCAGCGGGTGCCTCGTGCCCTCCTCCACTTTCGGCTTGAGGAAAGAGGCGCTGCGGAGTAAGGAGAAGGGATGCTTCTCCACAGTCCAGCCGCAGTGTCTGCCCCCTGTCATCCCGGGGACCCACGTCCCCGGGACCCAATTAGGTGGGTTGTTGTGCCGTCACGGTAGATGGAACATAGGCGGCGATAAAAGGGAAGTGTCCTTGGGTTGGAAGTGGAGCTGAGCCCGAGGGGATCCAGAAAGGTGGGGGTGTTGTGCGGGTTCGGAAGTGCTTTAGGCAGTAGAGGCTGTATTGCTTGAAAGGGCCGTGGTGGTATGTCGGGAGTCTGTGGGCTCGTGAGGCC
>JACEEZ010025181.1:30213-51990 GCA_016584305.1 Chionoecetes opilio
GTCCTCTCCGTAAGGCCTCTATTGCAGATGGTCTTGCACTCAAAGGCCTTTCGAGCGAGGAAGACTACCAGACCCGAGCGTGAGCGGAGCTCCCCAAGAAGAGTCATGAGGCAGGTGGTGGCACTTCTTCGGGGCTGGAAGGCGAACAAAAGGTGGTGGAGTTCCCCTATCTGCCAACGGAGGCACGCAAGGACCAGCTTTCCATCACTTTCCCTGGGCAGCTGAGGAGGGATCAGAGAATATGATTATATTAAGTTTGCATTCATCTGTGTGTGTGTGTGTGTGTGTGTGTGTGTGTGTGTGTGTGTGTGTGTGTGTGTGTGTGTGTGTGTGTGTGTGTGTGTGTTGTTTTGTGTGTGTGTGTGTAACCGCAGAGCAGATGACAAGCATTTACCAAAGTGGTCGAAATAAGGTTAAAAAAAATCCTATGGTTGCTGTTCAGTTTTTGTTACGTCGCACAAAATGTAAACTATCATAAAGTTACGTTTTTCCTCGACATTTGCACAACAGGATATTATCTGAATAGTAGCAACACTATAGCATGATTATTAGTAGTAGTAGTAGTAGTAATAATAGTAGTAGTAGTAGTAGTAGTAGTAGTAGTAGTAGTAGTAGTAGTAGTAGTAATAGTAGTAGTAGTAGTAACAATAGAAGTAGTGGTTTAAGTTGTAGCCTTTTGATTATAAACAACAATTTCCGTAAGGACATTATCAGAGCGTCAACACAACAAAATTTCTTATCAGGTCTCTTACCTTTAATCACACTATTTTTTTTAGTAGTTTAATCTAAACGCAGTTTTATTCAACCTATATTGAGTAGGGGGAGAAAACAATGCCAACTTTCCACACTCACATATAACCAAAGAGATAAAGAAGTAATAGTGTATAAAAGATTCACGTACTACATTCAGTGTTCTCCCGTTACTCTTTCTTCTTCTTAGCGCGGCCACCGAAGATGATGACATAGGCAGCTCGCACAAGGCGCCGCAGGATGAACACCAGCAGCAGCAGGGCCGCCAGCAGGAATCCCACCACGTCCAGCATCAGGAACTGCACCCAGGAGAGCTGTGCCGCTGGGCACCTCAGCTGGGGCCCCCTCGGTGGCGGATCACGTACTCTGTCCAGAACACTGCGCGCTCCTGCGGCGTCGTCAGCTGATCCCTTAAGGACGCCGACATCCTCGCCACGTTCTCTTTGTACCTGAACAATGACAACACCAATCAGACGACCAAGACTACTCCGCCTCACAGCCTGTCTGGCCTTCTTATCACGCCCGTCTCCCGGAGGCCGTCATGAACCACAGGCTGAATATACACACTGGACTGCTGAGGGAAACTAACTTTGGCTTGGTGATGATGTCAGTGAAGGCGTCGACGATGCTGTCAGCAGTAAGTTCCTCCCACACCAACATGCGACCCAGACCAGAGTTTTCCACGAACATAGCGTTCCTTGGCTGGTCAAAGAAGATGGGGAGGACGAGGAGGGGCGTGGCGTGAAGATGGACTCTTGAAGGCTGAGGAGGCCGCCGTGGGAGATGAACACCTTCACGCTGTCGTGAGCTGCGGTATAAAGGGCATGTCAGGCGGTTTGTACCAGACCTGCAACAGGCAAGAACACAACACAAGACTCCAAGTGGCAGAGAGCCTCTCATTGTAATGGTGTGGCCGACTTACCGAGGACGTCCTGCTGTGGGAGCCAGCTGTTTGATTCTGACGTTGTCGGGACACGCCCTCCAGCTCTCCCTCAATACTTCCAGAGGACCCGCTGTGGCAGTCTGCGGAAAGCCTCAAGGAAGGGCTTGGCGGTACTCCGGGCGGCATGGTTTCACTGCGAGCGATGGAGCCCAGACTGAGTAGATGACGCCTGCAGAGCCCGCCCCCGCCAGCCACGACTCGAGGTCCTGTGATGAAGGCGAGGGATGCCGAAAAGTAAAGGTCCCTCAATCATGACAATTAAGTATAAAACTATGGCAAATGATGTTGTTTACCTTTGGCAGGGGCTTGGCGGGGCGGCAGTGCATGGCGCCCACCTCCACCTGTGAGGGCAGGAGGGGCAGCGGGGAAGTAATGCTGAAGTGAGTGTTCATCAGTGTCAGACTCTGGTTCCTCTCGAGCTCCAGCAGCGGCGGCAGGTCCGGGAACTGTGCTGAAATCTGGAAAGAGAGCGAAATTTTATTCCATTGTGAATTTCTTCACACTAGATATTGACATAAAGTCTTGCTGACCTTGGTCATCATTTTGGCTTGACTGATAGTGTCGCATACCTGAGTGTGATGTGTAAGGGTCCAATGTCAAGGAGCCCGTCTTTAAACATGCATGTAAACTTGTATTTATAGCTTCTCATGACTGGCTGTCATTCCCACTTGGCGCTGTCTTAACGGGGTGTGGTGGTTTGAGAATTCCTGCGAATTGATGAACTAGGTAAGGGGATTTGGGTCACTCGTGCAGAGAGGACATTCCTCGCCTGAGTGGCCGTATACTTCTCTTCATGTTAAGATTTATTTTTTCGAGTTCGATTTAGGAATTCGCTTTCCTTCGAATTATTTCTACCAAGTGGTGTTCCTCAAGGCAGTGTCTTCAGCGTGACTCTTGGCTGTGGCCATTAATAGCATTGTTGGCGTTATACCAGAGAGGATAATATTTAATGCATTTATTGTGTGTGAATGATTTATCGACTTCTTTTGTTGCCTAAAGGATGTCTGTATCCGAGAGATTGCTTCAACGACCCATCGACAGAGTTTCTGAGTGGGCGAATTGTCGGAGGTTCATACAGTTTTTTTCCCCAATGAAAACTGCGACGAGTTCCTTATGTATGGCCCGTGGGACTAATCCCGATCCTGACCTGCTTCTATATGGGACCTGAATACACTATACAAGGACGAGGCCAAACTTTTATAAGTAGACTGACGTAGGTTCCCCAGCTGCGTTCCATCAAGTTGGCCTGTCAAAGAGCAATCTACCTACGGAAATTGCTCTCCCACACTGTTTAGAATGAATGAATGTATGAGGAGCTGACCGCACGACGCTCCTCCTGCCACAGCAGTCCATTATTCTTTCGAAGTTGAAGTATGAATGTGAAAGGGTACTCTTTTTCTATATCCATTGGACCTCGGGTGTAGGACTTTGTATACCATGTTGGTTTCATTCAGGTCGTCTCTCATCCCCAAGTCTGTCGATAGGTGATTGTGTTTTTTCTCCCTTTGGATCTTTGACGCTTGTCCCTGACTTAAAGGCCCCCATCCACGGTACGATTGGTCGTACGATCTGATCCGACAGACCTGATCCGATGGATTTCCTACCACCCACTAACGATCCGACCGCACCTCAAGACCAGTTCAGTTGGTGACAGAAACGGTGGAGAGCGGTTCCCATGATGGGTCTATGCAACGAGGATCGAATTACTTTTGATGGAATCTGATACCACAACTGAGGAGCGTAAACATCATCCGCGTTCACACCAAATTTCACAGAGGCTATTATTTTACATACATTACATTCATTACAAAAATATTTTACATATATTACACAGGCTATTCACAGAGATTATTTTCTTAATATATTTCCGGAACACACTTCTCATATCGTTTTGGATTTTTTACTGTTTCAACATTAGCCTCACTGTCGCTCCTCGAGTTTCTCTACCAATACTTCATAAGTTGCCTTTTTCTTAAATTTATCCATTTACTCTTTGCTTTTTATTTCCCACAAACATTCAGTTTCTATATAATTGGATGAATTCTGTCCAAAAGTGCTTCTCATTAAAGAAACAATTCATCTTGGTAGTCCTCTCGCGACGCTGTCAGTGGCGAAACTGACGGCTGGCCTCACGATCAGCACACTCACGGTGCGATCCGGTCTGAACCGGATGATCTGTCGGATCTAAAATCCAAACACTGCTTGGTCGCCATCCGACTAGCTGTCAGTCGGTCGGACAGACCAAAATCCCCCCACTCACGATCCAATCTGGTTGGATCCAACCAGATCTGTCCGATGGTCGTACGACCAGATCGCACCGTGGATGGGGGCCTTTAAAGTGTTGTTATCGTCTTCAACGCCTCCATGGGTTCTGCATCGTGACAGGCTGTCCTGTGACTGTAACACAATTTGTATATCTCGACCAAGTATTTCAAGGCTGTTTGGTGTACGAGTTAGGGCTGTTCTTGAGACATTGTTGATTTATTTTAGTACGAATATGCCAACATAGGCCTGCGAAGATTATGCCCTCACCCTGTTTATAAGGTAACGTCTTGTAAAGGTCTTCTGATATTCTAATGTCTATTTTATGCTCTTCCAGAATTCTCTTCATATTTCTGGTGATTGCTGTAGTATTCTTCAGGCTTTGTCAGCTATTATTTTTTCCAATCCACTATTCAAGGAGATCTTCGAATGGCTTTACTTCAATAAACGGCAAGGCTGAACGGTCGGCTTTTTTTTTATTCAGGTCCATATGCAGTTATCTGTCTATAAGAAGGTGAATGCTTTGACCAAAGCTGCCGCTAGCAGGCCTACTTTGATCCTGTTTTCAGTAGTACCGGCAAAAGATGTTCGCCCAGCATAGCAGTCATTGAGTGCGTTCGCAAGTGTTGACGAGAGCTGTTGAATACACTCAATGTGAGCAGGTTACACAACATTAGACATGGTATTGTAAAATGAGACTAGCGTTCAACGTTACTTGCTGACGATAGTAAACTTCGTCCCAATAATCAATCAGTCATGACTGGTTTCAGATTAATTTCTGTGTTTCAAACACGAGACATTACAATGACTAGCACCGTTCAAGGTCCTCTGTAAGACATGTGAACTCTGAGGAAGAAAGATTTACGTGCAACTATCAGTAATAGACCTACCACACCTCCCAAGGGAATGTTAAACTGTCAAATAGAATGATTTGGAGCTCCATGAAGGAAAACTCGAATAATATGTATGCTAGAAACACGATAAATCTAGCTAAAAGGAGATGGGCAGCCATGTAGTGCCAGGGCAGTCAAGGATCAACAGAAATACACTTCGGGCTACGTGATCTAATAAATGAACTAATAAAGTTTTGGGTCATGAAATGTTTTCCTGAGTGGAATGTTTCCTGGAGTGTCCTTCCAAGGAAACTGATTAGCGTCTATTCCTTTGTATGTACTTGGTCACCTCTCGATGCTGACTCCAGATA
Organism: Chionoecetes opilio; assembly: GCA_016584305.1. Taxonomy (NCBI): domain Eukaryota; kingdom Metazoa; phylum Arthropoda; class Malacostraca; order Decapoda; family Majidae; genus Chionoecetes; species Chionoecetes opilio. The sequence continues at coordinate 35,373 of JACEEZ010025181.1, forward strand.
GATTCCTTCGTGTTTCGAAACACAAAATCTTTATAGTTGTAGGAATATTTCCTCGCAGAACAGAGTACTTGAATACTAAACACCAAGCAGGAAAGATGCAAAGAAGGGAAGAGCAACAGGGTTACAAGTGTCTGTCAATGACTTACCTCTTTTTGTACCAGCGGCACGACAAACCAGATCCTCCAGACGAAAGGAATCCAGAGGTGTATGCAAGTGTTCATCAGGCGATGCCACAAGGACATGGGGGAGGACATGTAGCTGCCTAGCAAGGTGGGAGCGTAGGACGGGTTGAGGACGTTGCCGAAAGCGGCACTCTGGCGATGGTCCATCCCGGGCGTGGCAACGGTGATGAAGGGAACCTCGTGCACGAACGGATACGCGATCTGGGGACAAAACGATGGCCGATGAGGCTGTGTTGGTGCTAGCGGCCTGCCTACCGCGTGAAGGGGGGAAGGCCCGATAGGCTATTTGTATGAAAACGACCTTTGGATCAAGACTCACCTCATTGAACAAATGATCAGTTATGATGAGGTCATATTCTTTTCTTTTTTCATACAATTTCTTGACAGCTGGCACCTTGTAAAGATCCTTGGCCAGTCCAGGCAATACGTCCTTGAATATTTCCAATCCTCCAGCTGAAGCTTTTCTGACTTCAAACATGTCGTCTGGAAGTTTATGCTTCTGCATCAGGTCATGGTATATTTTCTGTAACGTTTGGGTGCTTGAAGCCTAGCGGTAAGGAGCTGAGGATATCTATCTGTCGGGGAAAATCTTATGTCAGCGAAAAAAATAACATTAATGTCTTGCTTTACGCCATTATTAACTCTCGGCCAAAGTCCGTTGGCTACGGCAGATGGATTGTGTGTGTGTTTGTGTAAGTCCATCGTGCTTAATCTCAGTAGCCGAGCCATTATTCGTGCCACAAATGAGGTCACACGCAGGGGAGGATGAACGTGAAAACATTTATAAGATTATCTCTGAAAATGCTTCGTTGCAGAGGGTTACATGTCATTTGGTACTGAAGCGATTGGTACTGAGGTCAACTGATCACGAGTTCACTTCGGCCACGCGCCATATAGGACACAGGTTAATTAGGCCCCAAACCGACTCGTCCACGAGTCAATTGGGACCCACTTCGAAATGGCCATAGACTCAGATAGGGCCCAAAGCGTGGAGAGAGAGAGAGAGAGAGAGAGAGAGAGAAAAGAGAGAGGGGAGAAAGGGGAGAGAGAGAGAGAAGAGAGAGAAAAAGAAAACAAAACAACAAAAAAAATATACAGTCAGAGAAAGGAAGAAGGAGAAACAAATTTCCTCACACACACCCCCACACACACACACACAAAACACACACACCCCAACACACACACACACACACACACATAACATGTTATTGGGTTATAATGATGTTGATGAGTTGATGATAATAGTTGTGATGACGTTGGTTGAGGTAATTTGATAATAGTGGTGAGGGTAGCAATAGTGGAGGTAATGGTATAAAAAAACTAGTAGTGATAATTGTAGTGTTGGTGGTGGATATGATGGTACTTATGGTATATAGTGTAGTTATAGTGTATATAGTATATATTATATAGCGTATTTATAGTGTATAGTGTCTATATGTCTATAGTGTATTATATGCGGGGGCCACCGAGATGTCATCTCGGTGGCCTCGATTATAGTCTATAGAGTGTGGTGTGACGGTAAACGGGTCAGGGGAAGGCTCCCCTTTTTCAAAACGTCAGTGATAAAAGCGACAACGATTGAAGAGAGAAGGAGGGAGCGACCTGTATTTACAATTTTCATCCTTCCCTTTCCTTTCCTCCTTCTCTCTCTTCTCTCTCTCTCTCTCTCCCCTCCCCTCTCTTCTCTCTCTCCTCTTCTCCTCTTTTCCTCTCTTCTACCCCTCTCTCTCTGTCTCTTTATTTATTTATTTTTCTCTCTATCTTAATTAACAAAACATCACAAAGTCCCCTTGTCTGACGGTTCTCTTAATTCTTTAATTAATTAATCTCCTCCCGGAGAAGGAGGGAGGAGAGGGCGAAAAGGATTAAATTGACCATGATGATATTAATGATGAAAAAATTTTGATAAATTATAAGTAAAAATGATAATAGATAATAATGAAATATGAAATGCAGGACACCGGAAAAAAAGGCAAAATAAATATATTAACATCCATTATGAATTATAGTTATGATTGAAATTGATTATTGTGTTTGTGTGTGTGTGTGTTGTGTGTGGGAGAGAGAGAGAGAGAGAGAGGGGAGAGAGAGAGAGAGAGAGAGAGAGAAGGTGCCTTATAAAATTTAAGTATAGTATACATACAAAGATAATATTATATTTTCAATCATTACTATATTTTTTAATATTTTTATCAATACCCAATTTTATCATTATTTTATTGTTTATAGCACCATCATTTCATCATTATGTTTTCTTTCTTTATTTTAAAAAAAGCGAAAGTGTGTGTGATGTCGTGGTGTGTGGTGTGGTGGTGTGTGTTGGGTGTGTGTGTGGTGTGTGTGGTGTGTGTGTGTGTGTGTGTGTGTGTGTGTGTGTGTGTGTGTTTTGGGGGGATAGGTTCCCCCCCCGTGGCGGAACCTATCTAGGCACTTTTTTGGAACCAGGTTGACCGGGGGAAAGGGTTTTTTAACCCCTTATGGGATGACCGCACTTTTTTTCTTCTCTTTTTTATGGGGCCTATTAGCGAAATTGTAAAAAAAAAAAAGTGGGTTGCGAGAATTGGGGAAAATTTTGATGAGGGTGATGGTGATGGATGAGTGAAGGTGGGGTGATGGGTAAGGGGGGGGGTGTTTGGTCAGTAAAGGGGTGGGGGTATGGGTGTTGGGTGGGGGATAGATGGGGGGGTGTTTTTTTTTTAATGGGTGGTAGGGTGGGGGTGGGGGTAATGGGTGGTGAATGGGTGGCGGGTGTTTGGGTTAATGGGTGAGTAAATGGTGGGGGGTGAGGGGTAATGGGTGAGTGAATGGGTTGGGGGTGATGTGAATGGGTTGGGTTAATACATACATTTTACATCCAGATTTCAGAAAGTTAAAAGGGGCTATCTGGGATCTCGAGATACCCGGGGGAGACTGCTTTTGGGGGCCAAAGGCCCACCAAACACGGGTGGGGGGCCGCCCAAATAGCCACCAATAGCGACCGAAGGCCCCCCAATGCCCCCCCGAGGAGTACCCAAAAAGTCCCCCCGGAGGGGGGGCTTTGGGGCAGTGTTGAAAAAATTTTTTTTTTATAGCTGCAAAGCATTTAATGGGTAAAAGTCTCTCTCCTCTCTCCCCCCGAGAGAGGGGGAGAGAAGAGAGAGAAAAAGACGTTGGGGAGTCCCCCCCCCCCCCCCCCCCCCCCAAGGTAGCTCCAACACACTCCCTTTTTTTTAAAAGGTAATGCCATCATTCCACATGGGGGGCCAAAGGCCCACCAATAGCCTCCGCAGGAGTACCCAAAAAAGTCCCCCCGGGAGGGCGGCCTTTGGGGCTAGTAAAATATATATAATTAGGGTCGCCTTTTATAAAAAAAATTCTTTTTCTCAATTTTGGCATCCCAAATTTTCCCTAGTAAAAGGAATTCAAGACGATTTTATTGCTTCCTTTTTGTTTTTGAGAAAATTCTACCATGCAAAATCGCACTTTTTATTGCCCCTTATCGAATAATGCTTAAATGATACGAGTGTCTGTTGGTCCTGTGTATTGCATCAGCCCCAATAGATTCCCAAATGCTAGCGGGGAACCCTTTTTTCTGATCGTTTTTTCACAGGGCATAATCACATGTACACCCCTCTACGTTGGCCTAAAAAACTGCCCCTCATGTTTTTTTTTGCCCTAAAAGCAGGGCAGGGTCTCCCGGTGGGGGCCCGAGCCCGGAGAACCCGTCTCTGGCCTGTGCCCCACCACTGTACCCCCCGATTTGTCACCTGCTTACGACTCTTTCGGTGTTGAGTTGGATGGGAAAATCCGGAACCTGTACGGTTTGACCAGGATCTCCGGTTTTGATCCCCGGACAGGAAAAAGTGAATCCGGCTCTGCACCGGGGCCAGGTGCCAGCTGATCAGTGTCGAAAGTGGTGGCTGACAATTTTTCAGCTTGGGGTTTGATGCGAGGTTTTTAAACCTGGTGTCCCAACTCCTCGCCACCCTCAGCTTCAAAAAATCTGGGGGGGCAAAGGCGAACCCGCGGTCGTCTTCACTCTGACTCGCCCCCAGCGAGAGGACACATTATGAGTGTGCGAACATGTCCCCTTTCCGCACGTAGAAGGTCACGCTGTTTGGGCCTTCTTTGGGGTGCGACCTCATCACTCTGAGCTGCGTGAGGAGTCTTGGGCCGCCCCTTGTCTGTGGTGAACCTTGTTCGTAGTAGTTTGAAGTACACCCCTGCAGGTAGTACTTTACTAGGATTTCCAGGGTGTTCAGTTCTTTGCCATTCAGTCCCTGCTTTCTGGTCCAAATGTACACGAGCGACTGGGCTGTGGTGAGCCTCTGGGGGTGGGCACCTAGCCACCCCTTGATCTCCTGCAGCTCGGACGGGAGAACGCCCCGCTTCACACCTGGACCCGCTGGTAGGGACCTCTGGGCAGTGGGAGATGTTGCCAGGATATACTCCGGTATCTCTTTTAGATCTTCACCGCCTGGCAATCCCTGAACTCTGCGTTGTACTGCATCTACAGTGGGCACAGACTGCCACACTGGACCCGGAAGCCAGTGTCAATGAGGGAGGCCCCTCGTGTGATGTAAGGTGGCGAGGGGCAACTCGGTTTTGGGGCAAAAAATGCATAACTCTAAAGAGTTTCGTCCCCGCATTTTCAAAAGGGGGTGAGTACAAACCCCCCACCCCGTGTTGGGCCCCAGTTGGTCACCTTGCGTACGTCAGTGAGTCGGTGGAGTTGTATGTCACCAGCAGACCTAGAGACCTGGGCCCCTTGAAAAGCGGCTTCTCAGGGGGGCACCCGGGTCCCCTGGTACAAAAATGCCAAAGGTACCTTCCGATGGCTCCTCTGTCACTGAACATGCTCCTCCCCCCCCGATCAAAAATTGGGGGCAGTTTCCCAAGGCGGGCACCAAAACGCCCCGGTCTTGTCCCTTTCCCCCCATCGTAACCCCTCCAAAAATATTTTGGTCCCTGGGCTTCCCCCGGTCAAAAGGCCCGGCCGATGCCTGGCATCCCTTTCCTGGCCCTCCTCACTTGTTTGGATCGCCCGACCAGGTAGACATGTTGGAGAGAGGTGGGCCTTCACGATAAGGTCCTGGAGGAAACCCGAACCAAGGCAAAACAGCAGCAGTGGGCGGGGAAAGTCGAACCGGATGCTGGATGGGAGTGGACTTCGACCTTACGTGTTTAAAAACCCACTAACGCGTTTTTTTGGGTTTTTGGAGTTTGGTGATGGACCTTAGACCTTAAACAATCCAGCCCTGAAACCACCCACGTTGGGTAAATAAAACGTGGAAAAATCATTTTTCCCGAAAAAAGGGGGTTTTTTTTAAAACCCCCAAAAAAACGAGGCGTTTTGTATGAGAAGTGAGCTTTCCGGCGTCTGGCGGATTAAATGGGGAGGTCTTACGGCATTCGGGCATTTTTTTCCCATATTTTTAGCGCTCTACAACTTTTTCGCAGTGAAATTTACGAATCTCGAACTTAAATGGGTTTTCTTTTGGTTTAAAGATGGTTATGCTTACATTTTTGCATAACAATAAAAGTCCATTTTTTCATAGCAAAAATGCTCAAACCAAAAAAGTTGAAAAGGACAAACCCCCTTAAAATTCAATTTTTCATAAAAAAAACCCTGCCAAATTCGAAATATCTAATTTACTTTCATTGGCCTACGGCGTACCCTAATTATATTATATAAAATTTATATAATATATATATATATATATTATATATATTATATAATTTATATATATTATATATATATAATATATAATATAAAATATTATATATATATATAATAATATATATAATATATAATTTTATATATATATATAATATATAAAATTTTAATTTATTTTTATATATAAATTTATTTATTTTTTATATAAATGAAAATAAAAATTTATAATAAAATGTATATAAAAATTTTTATATATTTAAATTTATAAAATTTTATTATAAAATATATATTATAAATTTTATATAATATAAAATTAAATTTAATAAATATTTATTATATTATATATAATTTTAAAATATATATATATATATATAAAAATATTATATAAAAAGGGGCCCCACGTCTCGCTCGCCANCATACTGGCTGTGATACTCACTGTCGCCTCAGGTTTCTTGGCTGAAGACTATATCTTTTTCACCTGTGCTGCTCCCTTTCCTTGGACACAAGGTCTGATCACAAGCAGCTATGGAAAAAATATGTAATAAGATCCCCCCACCTAATGAAACCTGCACAATAGTATCATTGCTAAATTTGCTATATATCATTTGTATTCTCTAATTTATGCTTTCTCGGCCAAATACCCTCTAGCAAGGGCTTGAACACAATAGTGTGACTTTTAAATGTCACAGGGATAAGTACAAGGATCTTGTAGGACCCCCAGGGGGCTGCAGATCCCCGGTGGTTTCTGCCCACCAGGACAAAAGCCAGCATGCACAGCGCCACCGCCTTCATCTGTGGACAAAAGAGTGAAAACGCGGCTCAAGGAAGCCTTCTTGATGCATCTGAATTTATTAAAGGGGAAAAATATCCACAATCATTTTGTAATCTTTTACATTTTTGGAGAAGATGTTCAGCTCCTTTTTCCCAGCAACCATCCATTAACGCCAATTTTTTAAAATTAATTTAAAAGTGGAAAGCTATTAATATGGTATTACCTAAACATAACCCATAACCAATGCACTAAACTGAGGTAATGGAAAGAAAAAGAAACCCTTTCCCTCAAAAAAACTATCACCACCACTACCGGGCACGAGGCTTCTTTATAAAAAGGTGAACGTCCCGACTGGATGAATCACCTTAAAAACTTGCTGAGATTCTCCTTCTTTGCCACAGCACAGGTAAGGGTTGCAAGAAACCCACACAGACTGCACCACCTAGCTACACAGCAAGCATGCAAGACTGACTGAGGAACACTAGTGCGTGTATAATGTTGAAGGCCACTGACCGATAAAAGGGTTTGCAAGTCATCGTTACGAAGGCCTTTGTAGCTATGTTGTTTTGTTCTTTTCTATTGTGCCCCCTTTTTGGGGGGGAGCACACGGGCTAACAAAGAGCCCGTAGGGGGTGGCTTTTTTCCCACGGCCTAGTAGCTATTTATGGAGGGGGGTGACTGTTACACAGATCTGCGAGCTTTTGGGGTATAGGCAGAGGCTATTGCTATGCCGCTGCTTCGTTATCTGTGCTGGGATCCAGGCCATACGGTGGCGAAGGGCTGGGTCACTGGGCATCGGAGGATGTAGTGGTGGAGGGATCATCCTGGGTTTCGAAGCAGTAGGGGCGGGGTTTTCAGGGGCAGTCTGTGGGATCTGTGAGGCGCATCGGTAGCCAAGGCGGAGCCGGATTGGGCGGAACACCACTCTTGGATGTAAATCTGGTGGAAGGGTGAGGGGTTCTCGTCGGGTCGCTGGGGACGAAACCACGTCACCGACCTTGACCCCTCCTCCATTGCATCTTCGTAGAGGCAGGGGGTGGCCTTCAGTGCCGCTCTGTCCACGCGGCCTGATGGAAGAGGCGCTGCGGAGTAAGGAAAGGTGACTTGCTCTCTTTCTCCAGCAAGTCCGCCGCAGTGTCCTGCCTGCTCATTCCCGGGGACACCAACGTGCCCCGGGACCCAATATAGGTGGGTTTTTGGTGCCGTCACGGTAGAGGATGGCCAACTAGTGTGGATGGCAGATAAAATTGAATGTTGCCCTTTGGGGGTTGGAGGTTGAGAGCATGAAGCGCAGCGAGGGCAACCCGAGAAGAGGTGGATGGTGTTGTGACGGGTTTTTCGGATACGTGCTTTAGGGCCAGTAGCAGTGCTGTTTATTTCCCGCTTGAAAGGCCGTGGTGTATGTCGGGAGTCTGTGGGCTTCGGTGTAGGCCCCACACACAAATGCCGCGCCTGCCGCGCCTTTTGCCCCGACGGGAGCCATCGGTGTAGTAGATGGCCGTCGATGGGCCATAGCATTAGGCTATAAGGCAAGCGCCTCCTGCCGGAGATGGGGGGTAGGAGGTCCCTGGGTCTCACTCGCTGGGAGGTGGTGATTGTATAGAGCGGTGGGGCCCAAGGTGCCATCGGGAGGTGGTCTGGGAGGGGTAGGTCGGGGTCGCAGCGTACGGCCCTGGCCACGTCCAGGGTCCTGGCGGAGTCGCTGCTGCGTCTACCCAGTCCTTGTCTGGGCCAGCTAGCTGGGGGGCGCTGGAAGGCGTGGCAGTACTGAATGGTAAGTGGAGCTGTTAGGCCAACGACGCATGTTCGCCACCATGGCGATCGACGTCCGAGCCAGAATGCGGTGTTGGATGGTGGGCAGGCAGCACTCCTCCCTCATCGTGGTCACGGATGTCCATGGTTGTGCCCCTAGGATGGCTCTAGAGCCCCGTTCTGGACTACTTCAAGGGATTAAAAATGGTTTTGGCGAGGCCCGAGAGGCAGGGGGCACAGTAGTCCAGGACGGATCGAATCGCTGCGGTGTAAAACAGTCGTTTCACCTGTTGGGTAGCCCCGGTGCCCCCCCCAGACAGGCACCGTAGTACTCGAACCGTGCCGCAGTTCGGTCTCGTAGGTGGCGTACCTGGGGTCGGAATGAGAGGTTGGTATCAAACCAAAACGCCCAGGTACTGGGTAGTGGTGACGTGCCGGAGGGGTTCGCTATCTATCTTCAGGGCTGTGGGAGGGAAGGGAGGCCGAAGGTCATGTAGCTGGGCTTATCTGGGTTGATCTTAAGGCCCCGAGAAGTGCAGCGACGCTGCAGTTGGCCTAAGGCAAATGGGGCGCGGACCTGGTGGCTGTGTTTTGGGGGTGTAAAGGGCGAGGTGTCGGCGTAGCAGAGGAGGCGTACCCCCGGGAGGTATGAATCTTCGAGGAGTTTCTCCATTAGCATGTTAAATAGGAAGGGGCTTAAGCAACTGCCTTGCGGGGGGCCGAGAGTGTGGGCGTGTGCGGTGGAGAGACGCCCCTGGAAGTGCACTCGAGCGCTGCGCCCTGTCAGGAAAACCCCGCTATCCATGCAGGAGGCGGCCCCGATTCCTCTCTCCGCTAAGCCCCGAGTATTGCAGAGGTCTTGCCAGCTCAAAGGCCTTTTCGAGGTCGAGGAAGACTACCAGACCCGAGCGTGAGCGGAGCTCCCCAAGGAGAGTCATGAGGCAGGTGGTGGCACTTCTTCGGAGCTGGAAGGCGAACAAAAGGTGGTGGAGTTCCCCTATCTGCCAACGGAGGCGCGCAAGGACCAGCCTTTCCATCACTTTCCCTGGGCAGCTGAGGAGGGATCAGATAATATGATTATATTAAGTTTGCATTCATCTGTGTGTGTGTGTGTGTGTGTGTGTGTGTGGTGTGTGTGTGTAGCCGCAGAGCAGATGACAAGCATTTACCAAAGTGGTCGAAACAAGGTTAAAAAAAAATCCTATGGTTGCTGTTCAGTTTTTGTTACGTCGCACAAAATGTAAACTATCATAAAGTTACGTTTTTCCTCGACATTTGCACAACAGGATATTATCTGAATAGTAGCAACACTATAGCATGATTAGTAGTAGTAGTAGTAGTAGTAGTAGTAGTAATAATAGTAGTAGTAGTAGTAGTAGTAGTTTAGTTTATAGAGTTTATAGAGTTTATTGCCAAATAACAATTATATACACATAAATAAATATATACACATTTTATAGGCATTAGTCTGCTGAGCATGAGCTCCTTAGCAGACATAAAATCAGTTAACATAATTTAAATGCGAATACGATGACGGCAATAATTTACAAATAAAGATTAACATACAAAAATATAAACTCAGTGAAAACATGTTTTTTTTATATAAAAAAAGTACCTAAATTTCAGGAGCACAAATTTACTGTATTTTCATTTTCAATCAATAAGAACTTGACTTTGTAAATTATATAAATACTGTTTAAGTTTAAATTTAAATATATTGGGATTATTTGCTGTTTTGATGTCATCTGGTAATGCGTTCCAACATTTCGGGCCAAAACAATATATAGAAAATTTGTACAGTGTTGTTCTTGGTTGTGGACATAACAAGTTAACATTGTTACCTCTGGTACCTAGGCTGTGATGAATCATTCTAAATATTTTTCTGTTGTTACTATTATCATTTAAATCATTATAAACAGTGAGAAGACAAAAATATTTAAGTAGTAATTCAAATTTTAGTAATTTTAACTCATTGAATAAAAAGTGTGTAGAGTCATGTTTTCCTCTATATGTTATGGTTCTGATCAATTTCTTCTGAGTGACAATAATTTCCTTTACATTTGACGGCCACGTACAACCCCAGATGGACATACAATATATAATAAGAGGATAACACAGGGAATAATATATACTTTTTAAAGCATCAGTTGTTAAATTGTAACGAATTTTGTATAATATTCCACAAGTTTTTGACAATTTTAAGCAGACTGATTGAATATGATTTTTCCAATTCAAGTTTTCATCTATGATAACCCCCAAATATGTTGTACATGCAACCCTCTTTAGTTTACACCCATCCATATATACTGGACCCATGTTGTATACTACAGATCGATTTTGAAATAGCACATAATTAGTTTTTGTAATATTTACCTTTAATTTGTTAGCTGAAACCCATTTACTAATTTTTTCTAGTTCAGTATTTAACACCGCATTCAAGTGATCTAAGTTGTTATCCTGTAAGAGCAGATTGGTGTCATCTGCATAAAGAACATAATTAAATTTATTACTGGCATTGGAAATATTATTTATAAATACGTACCAAGAACAGCAATGGGCCCAGTATTGATCCCTGAGGTACGGGGACCCCTGTCAACAGTTTTCAGCACTGATGTTTTCTTATTACAATATACAGCTTGTTTCCTATTTGGCAAATAACTTGAAAATAACTTTAATGGTGTTCCTCTTATTCCTATATTATTTAGCTTATCTATTAATATTTTATGGTCCAGTGAATCAAATGCCTTAGATAAGTCCATGAATATGCCTGCAACATAGTGTTTTCTTTCCAAATTACTATAAATTTCACTTGTGAATTTCATTATGGCTTTCTCTGTTAACTTGTTATTGCGAAATCCATATTGATTATCAGATAATAATTTAAAATCTTCCAAGAACCCTTTGAATCTATGAACAATAGCTTTTTCAAAAACTTTACTAATCGAGGGTAAAATAGATATGGGTCTATAATTATTTTCATCATCATCATCACCAGATTTGAATATTGGTATCACTTTAGCAATTTTAAGTTTGTCCGGAAAGCATCCTTGCTGGAAACATAGATTGATTATGTGGGTGAGAGGGACATCAATGTAATGTGCAGTAAGTTGGAGCAGTTTTGGTGGAATGTCATCACATCCTGGTGCTGTGTTTGCTTTTATAGATTTTAAATATTGATTAACCTCTTCCCTAGTAACAGAATAAAGGTAAAAAGAAATTTCCGATGGATTATTGAAAAATTGAGAGGGAGAGTTTTGCTGTGCACTTGTTTGTTGCGGTGGGGAACCAGCTTTTTTTAAGAAATGTTCATTAAAAATATTTGCAGTGAGGCCATTACTATTTTTCAGTTTAATTTCATTACAATGATTGACTTTTTTTCTGCCCATTAGACTATTTATTGTATTCCAAATTGATTTATTATTACCTTGTTCACTCTTAAATTTATCTTGAAAATATTTGTTTTTTGCAGCTCGAAGTAGTGTTACCAGCTTGTTCCTGTAAGCTTTATATCTTGGTCCATATGACAATGGCCATTTTGATGCCAAACCTTTCAAGTCTGTGTTTTCTCCTGGATACTAGTTTTTAATCCTGCAGTTTATATAAGGGCTTCTTTCGTTTTTAAACGTTAACTTTAATTTTCTTAATGGAAAACAAGATACAAATTTATCTTTATATAATCTGTGAAATTTATCATATGCATCATTTGCGTCGTTAATATTTATAATTTGCAACCAATTTTCATGTGATATTTCTTCTGCAAATAAATTGATATTGATGTCAGAAAAAAATCTTCTTTCTACATATGCATCACACTTATTTACAACTTTTCTAAACTGAGAGTATACTGCAAAATGATTTGTTATATCAGTATATACTATGTAATTGTTTATATTATTTTCCAGATGTGAGGTCCATATATGATCTATTAATGAGGCACAGTTTTCAGTAACTCTCGTGGGTTTTGTTGTTAATGGGAAGTAGCCATGTGAATACATAACGTTTATGAAATCAAAGACTCCTGATTCAGTTGCTTTAAGTAAATCTAAGTTCCAATCCCCCAGAAAAAATATTTTGTTGTACTTTTTTATCGCTGTATAATCAAATATTGTCTTTAAAGCATTAAGAAATTCAAGCATGTTCCCCTTTGGCGGCCTATAGACAAATGCAAACAAGTTGATTTCCTTACCATTATTCACTTGTACACAGACACACTCAAAAAATGGTTCATAAGAACATAAGAACATAAGAAAATAAGGAAGCTACAAGAGGCCGCGAGGCCTACACGTGGTAGTTCCTGTCACCTAACACTACCTACATCCACCTTTCATCCCCATCCATGAACCTATCCAGCTCCCCTTTAAAGCTCCCTAATGACTCCGCACTAACTACCTGTCTACTGAGACCATTCCACTCATTCACCACCCTATTTGTGAACCAGTTCCTCCCTATTTCCTTTCTAAATCTACGCTTTTCCAGCTTGAATCCGTTACTTCTTGTTCTACCCTGGTTAAAAGCCGTAATAGTCCGGCAGCTTAGTGAAATGATGGGGACATGCCGGATAAAAGCACCAAAATTTTTTCAGGCACTCTACAGGCTCCTAGCTATGATTTTGAGAGGGGAGACAAATGATCCCATCACTCAGATGGCTATAAGGAACGCTTCTTTATTATTTTGACATTTCCGCATGTGGAAATTAGGGTAAATGGGTTTTTTAAAAGAATAGTCATAAGGATAATGTTTATTGGATGCAAGTTATCTTATTATTATTATTTAATAACTCCAGAACAAAATATTCCAATATGGCTGTCAAAAAAACATAAATTCAATATTTATTCGACTTTAAACTCCCCTGCGGACATCGCGAAATGCCATGTAGTTTATTAGCAGAACACGAATTAAAACATACTCCTTGCAATTCAAAAATGACAGTGGTTAATCTACTGACGGTGCATTATGAAAAATAAGTATTCATTAAGCTCATTATACAACAATCATGTTCTTCCTGTACAGCTGCAGGAATGCCATGTCTTTGTTAAGCACCAGTATCACAATGCAGGTATGATTCATAATTGTAATTATGTGTCTACTTCTCACATTTGCAGCTGCACAGTTCGGTGCATTTCCAGCTGGCTTTCTTACATGAACATCTCCCGCCACAACCTGCAGCACTTTTGCAGGCACACTTCACAAGTTCACTTACAGCCTTTGCTGCCGCAGGCTGCGAGCTCCAGACAGGAACCCAGGACTTTGTTTCTGCATCCAGTGGCCAACCGCAGCCTTCAGCAGTTGGTGTCTGTTGTTGGGCCTGGTGAGTGATTGCAGGCTGCAAGTCAACGGGGCTCTCTTCACAGGAGGCGTGGTAAGCAGACCAGGCAACAGCATCTCCCCTGACCAACTCTTCCTTTCCCATGAGCAAAATGGCATGTTCCAGCCACTTGTTCTCTTTGTCGCGGGCCTTGTCAAGGTGTCCACTGATGGGTCGGATGTCATACGAAGTCCTCGGCACAGCCACGCTTTCCTTCCGAAGTGCCACAGCTGGAACAGTGGTGAAGTTTTCAGGCAGTCTATGGTCCTGGGTGGTGTTTTTTAGAAGGGCTAGGCTGATCTCACTCTGGGATTGGCCCATGTTTGAACTGGTAGGAAACTGGAACAGCTGATACCTGTCCCATGGAATGATCCTGTGGCTGTTGTGCTTGAGGGTTTGTGGTCAATATTATCAAGGCCCCTACAGTGAAGAGCTGAAAGCGCAACTGGACTGGGCACACAACTCCCTTTCTCTTCATGTCCTCACACACAGCAGTAGCCAGGTGATTCTCTAGGTGGAGCACCCGGTCATAACTGACACTGCGGCCCAAGTCATGCATCTGGGTAACAAGTTTTCTTGACCTAGTCTGCGTGTGGGAGGTTCAGGCCAATGTAGAGTGGTAGGGGTGGCTCAATTTCCAACGAATGTCGTGATCGACTGCTTGGTATTTGCTTGTCTCTTCTGGCTCTCTTTTTGCAGTTGAAGAGTATGATCTGTGAGGCAGTGAGACAGGCCTGGGAATCTGTGCAGTCCTGATCTTTCAAGTCAGCTCCTTTCATCAGCATGGTCACCATACTCTTGAGTTGGCTGGAACAGAGTTTCTTCTGGCAGTCAGGGGGAAAGGAGCCACTGAAGTTGAAACCACAGGAACGAAAGATATCCTCTCGCACAATCCTGGCAGCTTTTGCCAAATTAGTGCATCTCCTTCATAGTCAGTCTCCATGGCCTGTTTCAGCATTTGTTGCATGCCTTTTTCAAAGACAAGTAGCACATTTTTTCCATCACTTTGCTCCTGTGAATATGGAAAGTGCTTCAGGATTTGCTCTTTAAAGCGAACTTTGTTTGACTTCACTCCTGATGCCAAAGTCAGCAAGACGACTTTCGTAGAGATGCCGTAGGGAAGCAAACTTGAAGAGCAATGTGCCTTCTTCCACTTCATTCTCTATGTAAGTGACCAGCTCAGCAAATGCTCTTGCTCGGCTTTCTTGTCTGGTTTACTGGCATCCTGTAGGTTTTCCCTGTTCCTGATCAGGGACCGGTGACGATTCCGCAGTCCAACCAAGCAAGCAAGATGGTACTTGGCCTCCAGTGCAATGAGGTCACCGACACCTTCAATCCTGGTCAACAAATCTGAATCCAACAGATCTCGGGCCATTGACCTAACATTGTCATCTGCCCCTAGGGTTTTTGAACTCATGCAGGAGTCCATCTTCTTTGGTGCAAAATATGCAGCTGGTCTTGTCGAAACATTTGCGTGGACGACGGCATCGGTCTTCTGGAGCAGGAGTGCTATCTCTCCCTCGCTTCTTCTTCGCCCTTGCCAGTTTCTGTGTGTTGAATTGGTCGTGACATGATTTGTGCCACTGTGCATGATTCTGATCAACTCATCCACGTCTGTGGCAGCACCAAATGCAAGAGGCACTGGCAGAGCGTTGAGTTCTCTGAACTGAGTCACTTTCTCCAGGAAAGATCCATAGACAGCTGGCGCCGACTTGTCCGCTCCATGTGCATTTAAGGGACAGCGAAGTGGCTCAGAGGTTTTTCTGGCAGACTGGCACACGCTGACCAATCCATCACAGATGAGGACTGGGGCTCTTCAAAATCTGCAACACACAAAACAAAACAGTTAGCAGACATTGTTGCATCCTTAACTAATTACATGTACGTAAGTAATTCATGGTCATACATGTAAGCCTAAATTCCATTGTAATAGAACGGTTGTCCTGGTAAAATTTGAAAAGTGTGATCTTGAAGTATAAGAAGGGATGAAAAAAATAACAAACTAGTGGATGTATTGCATATACGGAATATTTCTTTTGCCATTAAAGGCGAATCTTGATTTCATCAAGATTTTTCTAAGTGAAAATTAGCCGTTATCACAAAAATGGTTCATAGAGGCTTCTGAGTAATTGGATCGTTTGTCTCCCCTCTCAAAATCATAGCTAGGACCCTGTAGAATGCCTGAACAAAATTTGGTGCTTTTATCCGGCATGTCCCCATCCTCTTGAAATCTGGTCCTTAGCGGCCGGACTATAAGAACTTTTCCTACCTCTCCTTTATTAAATCCCTTTATCCACTTAAAAACTTCTATCAGATCGCCCCTTACTCTGCGTCTCTCGAGTGAGTGTAATTTTAATAACTTCAATCTCCTCTCATAACTAAAGTTATGCATCCCTTGTATCATTTTGGTCATCCTTCTCTGCACTTTTTCTAACAACACTATATCCATCCTGTAATATGGAGACCAAAACTGAACTGCATAGTCTAAGTGAGGCCTGACTAGAGCCAGATAAAGCTTTAGAATAACTTCCGTACTTTCCATCATACAACACTCCTTAATGATACAAGAACTATACCTACTGGATATATATATACACACACCTCCACCTTTCCTATTTCTGTTCATTGCGTACATATCATAACCTTTTAAAACATACAATGCTTCGATGTTATTATCTAACCTAGTCTCCGAGAACCCCATCACATCAAATTTATCCTTATCGGTTAAACACTGATCAATTAATATTTGGAGATTACTAGCTAGACTTCTAATGTTCATACTTAATACCGAAAATACATCAACTTCACTTAATTTTACTTTAACATCATTTAAATATATATACTGTGAAAATTTATGAGTCATGTTCCCCATATCAATAATAAATGAATCAATACCATTACTGTATATCTTGTTCTAGATCAAGCGGATTATATATTGATCAGTTCATTAT